>JAYDZE010015296.1:0-10147 GCA_034509125.1 Monilaria moniliformis
TTATAATTTATGGGGGTACCGGTTACCGGACCGGAACCGGTATATCCGGTACTCGGGAAACCGGTTCCCGGTACGGTCCCGGTACGGTACCGGTTTTCCCGGATTACCAAAAACCGATTATCATCCCTAACTGCATCCATTTTCTTAAAAACAAGCATATAATTAAATATCAAATAAATTTGTTTACTAATTTTAATTTATAATTTAATTTTTTACTTATAATTTGATTTTAAATTATTTTCTATTTTTCAAATTTGGGATGTTAGAAACCCCGCCCCAACCTGCACGCCATTGTTTTCCCTATTTTTGCAGTTAGGTCACTGATGCTCTAAGGGGCGGTTTCAATTTTGAACCGGAAACCGGCGGTTCCGAACTGGTTCACAACTGGATGTTCCGGTTCTGATTTTCCTGTTGTTTTTTTAAAATAGAAGACAGCTTAGACAAATTTAAGTATAACAAAGAGAAATTATATTATTATCAGTTACCAAAAAAATATTTGAAAATTACAATTATTTATTGATAATTCAAAATGTATATGTTACATGCACAAAAACAACGAATTACAAAGTTGAAGAAGTTTTAAGTGATAAAATAAACAAATTACAATTACAAACTAAAATTTACATTATAAATTACAAGCAAAGTTACTACAAGTTTACAAATTATACATTACTACAAAGTATAAAGTACAAAGGCTAAGGGGGAAAAAAAGAAAACCACTTGAGCTCAGTTTAAATACTTAAAGTTAGACTTTAACGATTTAAATTGTGTTGCCTATGTATCCTTATTGAGGATTCAAAGCCTACGTAGTTCTCTTACCTTAACTCACCTATTTGGCTTCAGATTCCGTAAATTCTTCAACGTCGCTCTCCACACGAAAATCCCAATCCGATTCTTGAGCCCTCATTTCCGCATTGGCCAAATCATCAAGTAACATGGTGGCTTCCATGTTTCTTGTCGACATGTTGCTCCTTAGTTCATCCAACACGCAACCGACAGTGCTGAAAGCTTGCTCAACAGTGACGGTGGAAACGGGAACTGCAAAAATCTCATTTGCCATAGTGGCAAGTATAGGATAATATTTCTCATGCGTTGACCACCAATCTAGGACGTCGAGCTGGTGGTGTTGAGGACCTATACCTTGAAAAATAGCACGAGATTCCAAATATATGTCTAATTCATTGTTATCTCTACCCCTATGTGTTGTATCACTGTATAGTGATGCTACTTTCATTACTATTGAGTCATTATAATCTATGTCTAGGTATTTATAGTTACTAAAGTTAAAATCTCTAGTAGATATAGTGTTAATTGATGATCATTTCCTATAATTTTTTTTTTATTATGAATTAATTTTACGACTTTTCTAATTGGTTCTACATAATCATTAAACAAGTATAAGGCATCTTGAACACATAAATTTAAAATATGACAAATACTAGCGTCCATTAATAATAGGGAAAAATGCGTCAATAAGTGAAGAACTACTATTAATATTAGCAGATGCATTATCAAATCCAACAAAAAATATTTTATTAATTAATTGATATTCATTTAAAACTTGAATAATTAAATGAGCAAGAACTTGAGCAGTATGTGGTGATGGAAATTCCTTAAATGCAATTAAACATTTGTTCAATGCCCAACTATTATATACAAAATGATCGTAATTCCCATATATAAATTTTTGTTATATGCATCAGTCCACATATTAGAACATATATAAACTTTGTGATCTAAGTTCACTAAATATTTCGCTAATTCAATTTTTTGTGATCTAAGTTCAATTTTTCCCTAATTCAGTTTTACTATAGATCTAGTCAATGAACTTCTACTTATTTTTTTAGCATTTTGATTATTAGCTTGTTTTATACTATATTTATATCTATCAGTGTCATATGTATTAAAAGGTAAATGTTGCATAACAGCATATCTAGCCATGATATCAGTTGCATCTTTATGGTCATATTTAAAAAGAGATGGCGTACATGTTTGTGATGACCCCGTTTGAGGGCCGGGTCGAAAGTTTAGTTGAGTTTGTTTGAGCTTATCCCAAATTCCACCTCTTCAGAGAACACCATGATTCTTGTTGTAGGGCTAAGCTCAAGTAAAGAAATATGGCATGCCATTGAAACAAGTTTTGTCAGTCAATCTAAAGGAAAGATTATGTAGTATAAGCTGCAACTTCAAACCACCAAGAAGGATTCTCTCACCATGAAGGATTACTTGAACAAAGTTTAAATAAGTTGTGATCTATTGGGATCTGCACGATGTAGAGTCCTTGAAGAGGGCCATATTCTTCATATACTGGCTAGACTTGGTGTTGAGTTTGATCTAGTGATGATCACCATCACCTCAAGAACTGAAGGATGGACAGTGCAAGATGTGGCTGCTCTACTGCTCAGCTTTGAATCAAGACTCGGATCGACAAAGGCTCAGGCTGTCAATGTTGATGGGTCACAACCTTCAGCAAACCTTGCTCAAACTACAATGTAGAGAAAGGATGAGGGATTACAAAGATGAGGAAGTCAAAACTTCAACATAAATGATGGAAGAAATTCAAATTTCAAAAGTGGAAAATGAGTCAAAGACAAGTTTGATGGAACCAAGGTAATATGTCAGCTGTGCTCAAAACCAGGACATGCTGCTGACAAGTGTTGTCACAGGTTTGAACAGAACTTCGTACCACAAGCTCCACAAATGAGGCAACAACAACAGTCATCTCAAGGCTATCATCAGTCAGGTCCTGCAGCAAATCTGGCTCAGACTAGAAATCACTCCAATATGGACAACCATATTCCCCCCTCTTATTCCACCTCCGAGTACAACTTTGATAACAGCTCTACTTCATCACGGTAACCAGATTCGGGAGCCAAGAATCACATCTCCAGTAACTTCTCAAATTTGAACAATGCCAGTGAATACTATGGAGGTAAATTCCTTCAACTTGGTGATGGCAAAGGGGTTGATATCTCTCATATTGGTAAATCTGTTTTCAAATCTTCTTCTGATTCTAACTCTAGAACTCTGTTCTTTAACAACCTTATTCATGTTCCAGAAATAACTAAGAATCTCTTGAGCGTTTCTTAGTTTGCTAAAGACAATGTTGTTTTCTTTGAACCTCATCACATCCTCTGCCACATATCACAACCTCTCATCCTATGATCACTAGAGAAAAAACAGGAATTTTTAAACCCAAAGCTTGGAATGCTCACTTATCCACTTTTGTCACCACTCTTCCTAAATCTACTCTTGCACTCCTTCTTATACCAACATGGAAAAAGGTTATGGATGAAGAATATCTTTCTCTCTTGAAGAACAAAACTTGGACTCTCACTGAATTACCTCTTGGTAAAAACCTTGTAGGCTGTACTTGGATATTAAGAATTAAGAAGCATGCTTCATGTGTTATTGCTAGATACAAAGCTAGATTGGTTGCTCACGGTTTTTCACAGGAGCCCGGATTTGATTTCACTGAAACCTTTAGTCCTATGGTGAAACCAATCACTATTCAGGTGATCCTATCCATTGTTGTCTCATCCTCTTAGTCCATCAAACATTTGAATGTAAACAATGCCTTTCTCCATGGTGAACTAGAATAAGACATTTATATGAGGCAACGTGTTGGTTTTGAACAAGGACCTCCACACTTTCTTTGCAAACTGAATAAAGCTCTTTATGGTTTAAAGCAAGCCTTTCGCTCATGGTTTCTCACTGTCCAATCAACCTTAATATCTCTTGGTTTTCTTCAATCCAGAGCTGACACCTCTTTATTCTACAGGGTTAAAGACACTGAAATAATCTACTTACTCATTTATGTTGATGATATGTTGGTTATTGGAAACTCAAACGCTGCCATCACTGGGGTTATTTCCAAACAAAGTGCTTAGTTTTCACTCAAGGAGTTAGGGGAAGTAAAACACTTTCTTGGTGTAGAGGTGACTTAAACAGCCAATGGTCTCCACCTTAGTCAAGGTTCCTACATCAAAAAAATGCTTGAGAAGGTAAAAATGCATGATCCGAAGGGCTGTCCAACTCCAATGTTGTCATCCTTAAAGCTGTCTAAATTTGAAGATTGTCCAACTGTAGATGATAAACTCTATCGAAACACTTTTGGAGCATTGCATATGCTACAATTACAAGACCTGAGATAAATTATTGTGTCAATAAAGTGAGCCAGTACATGTCTTGTCCTCTAGATAATCTTTGGAAGGTTGTTAAGAGAATCTTAAGATACTTGGCTAGCTCAACTGACTATGGTTTGCACATTCAAAGTTCTACCTTATCTTTGACTGCATTCTGTGATTCAGATTGGGCAACAGACCTCAATGATAGAAGGTCTATAACAGGTTACTGTGTATACTTTGGAAACAACCTTGTATCATGGTGCTCAAAGAAATAATCTGTGGTTTCTAAATCTAGCACTGAAGCTGAGTACAAGAGCTTGGCTCAAGTTGTTTGTGAGGTTTCCTAGATTAACTCTCTTCTAGCTGAGCTTGGTGTGAAGTATTTTGGAATTTCAATAATTTGGATAATTAATATGAGTACTATCTCCTTGGCCAACAATCCAGTTTTACATGCTAGGACCAAACACATTGAATTAGATGTGCACTTTGTTAGAGACAAAGTGAGAGCTAAACAAGTAGAGCTGCGACATGTGCCCTTGATGGATCAAGTTGCTGATGTTTTAACCAAAGCATTGAGTTACCAATTCCTTGTCGATGATTAATTGAGGGGAAGTGTCAACTTATTCGATAAGAATTATGAAGACCAAAAGGGAGCTCAGCAAGGAACACTCACAGCTCATGCATTGCATGCCACTGTGAAAGATAAATGAGTGGCATCCAAGCATGATCATCCAGCTAGATGTATGACCCTCATTCAGCTCAAACATCCTCGCTGGAAAGAGGTTCTCCTTGGTGAAAGATAAACTTGTGCATATATGTCGAACACGTGAGAATCAAAAGGACAAGAGTTGTCTTATTGCCTTCTGTTTTGTTAGTTTGTTTTCTTATGCAGTTTGTTTGGTAGCTTGCTATGGTTAGGTTCTACATCCCTAGCTTTTACTATAAATACCATGTAATGTAACTGCTCAAGTGCGCCGCACATTTCCGAAATCAACAGTTCTTTTTGCTGTTCATCTATCAAAGTATGCTTTTATCCTTTAGTTACAATGTCATGCTTTGTTTTATCTGTGAGTTTTATCACACAGCAACACAAGATGATTTCATAAAAATAGATCAAATCAAATCCTTGTATTTTTAGTCTATTTTTTATATTTCCTAATATGAAGACTAGGTCAATCCCTTTAAAGGGAGAAGATGTGATACAAAAACATGAAATACAATGAATAAAAATATAAAGTATATAATTCAACTTGGTATTATTTTTTGATCCTAAAATTAAAACCAAAACAATCGAACTCATAATCAAACTCATCATAGTTCAATACCCTTCTCAACCTATCAAGCTGATCAAGAGAAGCCCATGCAAAATAGAAAATAACCAACAATGTCAGAAGACAAGAAAGAGGTACCAATCCAAACTACTAGTATAATGCGAAATAATGAAAACATCATATTAGGTGTCAAACTCGACGAAATTAATTTTCCGATATGGTTATGGTTCATGAGAATCACCATAGGGAGCCGAGGGAAGTCCGGACATATCACCGGAGCCACAGCACAACCTGAACCAAGAGATCCGGCCTATCCACAGTGGGAAAATCTGATTTCACGGACTTTTCGTGGATCGCCCAGCACCAAACCGCCAAAGTTATGTGGGATAGCCTCGTAATCACCCACGCTAGTAGTTCCAACCCCTTCTAGGTTTACGATTTGAAGGTAAAAGCTAACAAGGTGAGCGAAGACACACAATCTCTAAAAGATTACCAGGTTAGCCTCCAGAATCTATAGATTAACATAGACAGAAGGCAGGTGAATCCCATCCGACGAGATGTGTGCAAAGATTGATCAAATCCGTCATCAGAGTCGGCATATACGCGGGTCAAAAGGGAATTTGCTCAAATTCGGATTTTGAATTTGGCAACTAAGCCCACCGACTCTGGGTCTTCATCGGGAGGCTTGGGATTCGGAATCGGAATCCGACATGGAGAGGGACAAAACCGACCACCACTGCAACCTCATAACAGAGGTCAATAGCAACGCGCTGAAAGCCCACCATCCCGACCAAAAGTGGACAAATCCAAACTGTTTTGTACCTATTGCGGCATGGCGAAACACACCAAGGAGACGTGCTTCCAGTTGGTTGGCTACCCGGAGTGGTGGGATAACAACCGCAAAACTAGTTGGACGGCGGTAAGAGGCAAGGCGGTAGTGGGGGTAGAAGGAACGGAGATAATCGATGCCACCTCGACGGGCAATTAGGTAGCCGCCTAAACCAGAGGGGGCGGTGGCAGGCGGTTGGCAGGCCATGAGGCTGCGAGAACACAAAGGGAGGCGACAGATGTGAAGAAGTGGAGACGACTAGGGCACACGCCCAAATGGGCAAGACATTTGAAGGTAAAGGGTTTTGGTTTACAACCAAACCCGTATTATCTCCCATATTCTTAAAATATACCCCATGTGCCACCATATTTACTGCATGATCCCTGTAATTCTCGAATTTTACAAAATGACCATAATAAGCATGTTAAACTCCAGTCAGGTGCCCAAAGTCTTAAGAAATTACACAGCATCCCCCAGAGTAATAAAAATTGATTTGTAGCCCTATCAATTGCACAAATAGATTTCACGCCATATAGGAAATTTTCGTTGCTTGTCAAACCCAGAAAACATGCTATAAAGGAAAATGGTGGATCTTTGACTGTGTTGCTGCAGACACCATGGCCTACGATAAATCATACCTCGACATTGTCTAAATCTCAGCGCACTCACTTTCAAATCTCAGCGCACTCACTTCCATCCTTGTCACACAAGCTAATGTCAATTAACCACGTGACGAAAGAACTAAATTGTACTCTATTAATGCATCCTTAATTTTTTTTTTTGCAGGATATCAGGACGAGAGCGATTATTGAGCATGGTACTGAACGTCGTGGATTGTACTATGTGGACGAGATGCTCAACAAGGTAGTGCGATATTGGCTCATGGAACTGCGAATATGGATGCATGGTTATGGCATCGACGGTTGGGGCATCCGTGTGCTGGTTATCTCAAAATTATTTTTCCTAAGCTAGTTAAAAATAAAACTCTTAGTTGTGACATTTATGTTTTGGCTAAGAGCCACATACATTGTTTTAAACCTACTAATACCTGTATGGATTATGTATTTTCACTAGTCCACTATGATATTTTGGGCCTTTCACCTATTGTTGGGGGAAATGGTTTTCGTTATTTCTTGTTATTTGGGGCCCTTCATAAGCTTTTCAATAATTCACTTACTTCTACAATATGATTCATACTAATTTTCAAACCAAACTCAGAATCCTTAGATCAGATAATGAGGGGAGGGAAATTTGTCAAGTCCACCATGAAATATTTTTTTGTAGAAAATTGGCTTATTCATCAAACCACGTGTCCCTACACTCCTAAACAAAATGTGGCGGCTGAACGAAAAAATAAAATTCTCCTTGAGATGACCCGTGCCCTCCTCCTTCAATCTAGAGCTCCTCAATCTTTTTAGCCAGAAGCAATAGCCACTGCTGTATATCTTTTTAATCGCATTCCCACATGAACCCTCCATCTACACACTTTCATCCATCAGTTATCCACTTTGACTAAGGTTCCCTCCACCTAATTTTTTTCTCCCCGATCTTCTGGGTGTTATGTGTTTGTTCATATTCTCATACATGAGCGCACCAAATTCTCACCATGTGCAGTTAAATGTGTGTTTGTAGGGTACAAGAGTAACCAGAAATGGTATCGATGTTATGATCCTAACACTCGTCAAATCCACACCACTATGAATTGTGATTTTTTAGAAAATGAATTTTTTTTATCACATGCAACTTAGTCATTAGGGGTAGAGTGGAAACAGAAATAGTGTTGACTCACTAAGTTGGTTAAACTGGCTGTCGATGTCCAACTAGAATCCCGCATTGGTTCCCCAAAAACCAATTAACACTATAGCTGAGCTTGTCCAGGACACTGCAGTACAATCCATGGTATAAAATGCCACTCATTCGCCTCCCCTAGTGATATTTAAGGTAAGACAGTCTGAACCTGATTCTGGTAATTCTATTGAAGTTACTAATGATGATCCAGAGACTGAAGAACATGAAGCAATACAGATTATGATATTGGGCAATATGTTCTGCCCCCAGAATCAATCGAGGAATTCCTCCCATGCGATATTCTCCTAAGAGGATTGGAAGGAGGACGAGATATTTAATGACAAATATTGCAAAAGCGAATATGCCAGAAATGACTCTGGCATTTGATGCAGCAGTTTATGAAGAAGAGGAAATTCCTCAAACTGTGGAGCAACTCTTCAAGTTAAAGATTGGCGGGAGGCCATGAAAGTGGAGAAGAATGCTTTGACATGAATCATACCTGGGAAATATGTCAGTTTCCGGAAGAAAAAAGACTAGTGGGGTGCATGTCGGTTTTTACCATCAAGAGGAGACCAGATGGATCTAATTAAAGATACAAAGCGCGAAGGGTGGCAAAGGGCTATACCTATACTTATGGACTAGATTTTGCATATACCTTTTAATCAGTACCAAAGATGAACATTGTTCGAGTCCCCATCTTAGTAGCCACAAATTATGACTGGCCTCCTCATCAGTTTGACGTGACAAACGCCTTCTTTCATGGTGAACTGAATAAGGAAGTTTATATGGAAATATGCCCTGGTTTTTCATGTGATTTTGGTGATTGAGAAGTCTGCCACTTGAAGAAGACTCTTTATGGGTTGAAGCAGTCGCCGAGGGCTTGCTTTGGAAGATTTACAGAGGCCATGAAAAAATATGGATATCAACAGAGTAATTCAGTACACCTTATTTCTGATGAGACGAGAGAATCATATTGCATGTCTGATCATCTATGTTGATGACCTGATCATCACATGAGATGATTCAGAGAAGATAGAGAAACTAAATGAGAATTTGTCTGCAGAGTTTGAGAAGAAAAATTTGGGAGCCTTGAAGTATTTTCTTGGTCTTGAGATACTTAGGTCCAAACTAGAAATTTTTATCAATCAAAAGAAGTACATACTGGACTTGTTAGCCGAGACATGAATGGTGGATTGCAAACCAGCAGAAACTCCAATTTGCCAAACTCATGGATTAAGATTAAAAGATGAAGCTGAGCCAAAAGATCGAGGACGATATCAATGTTTGGTGGGCAAACTGATCTATTTGTCACACACCCGACCTAATATTGCATATGCAGTAGGAGTGGTTAGTCAGTTCATGCACAAGCCACAAGCCAATCACCTTGAAGGCGTACTGAGGATTGTGAGATATGTGAAGAGAACCTCTAGTCATGGAATTTTGTTCAAGAAAAATAGTCATCTACAAATTCATGCCTATACTGATGCAAATTGGGCAGAAAATCCAGTGGATAGGAGGTCCACCTCAGAATACTTTATCTTTGTGGGAGGTAACCTAGTTACATGGTGAAGAAAAAAAGCAAAAGGTTGTTGCCCTATCAAATGCTGATGCTAAGTTTAGGGGAATCAAGAGTGGATTGACAAAATTGTTGTGGTTAAGGAAGTTGATGGGAGAGCTGAACTTTCACTCAAAAACATGCCAACTCTATTGTTATAATAAAGCGGCCATTAACATTTCTGAAAATCCAGTCCAACATGACAGGACCAAACATGTTGAAGTAGACAGACACTTAATCAAGAAAATTATTGAAATTGGGATTATGGAGTTTCTCTTTGTTCGCTTATAAGATCAGTTGGTCGATATCTTAACTAAATCCGTGATAGCCAGTGGCGTATCCAGGATTTTTTTATTTGGGGGTGCGAGTTGTGTGACAAATAATTACATAATATGTCAAAAAAATATTACTAAAAGTACTACATCTTGAAATATTGTTCAATTTTAAAGTCATACATTTCAAAATACAAAAAAATTTACATAACATCTAATTTATTTTTTGACGAGTCTTCATTTCTTCAAAGCGATTGACAATATTGTCATCGGAAACTTGTAGAAACATCTCTTTCTCAATGAAA
>JAYDZE010015307.1:0-10146 GCA_034509125.1 Monilaria moniliformis
ACTTACGTCGAAAAACCCTAATCGAACGTTTCGTATTAAAAATAACCACTTTATCAAAACTCGTTCGTACCTCCGTTTGTCACATATGTACATCTTGAAGAGACCTATCATTGGGGATGTTACAGACTACTCCACTAAAGCTTCCCCTATGAACAACCTTGTAAAAAAATGTTGTTTTTATATAGGTGAAATCTTGGCCAATGTCTTCCTGATGATCTCCAAGCGAAGAACGAGGAATGACCCACTTGGAAGACATTGATTGAAGTAAACAAGGCAATGAGAGGCACCGCAGGCAGCACACGGACCGTGTGCCAACCTCCCTAGGGGAAACGGTCCATGCGGGTCGAAGCCGACCCACCGTAGACGCCACACGGTCCGTGTGGGAGCCTACCTTGTCCCACCTGGCCTATGTGAAAAGGAGGGTTCTGCCAGCTCGGAGGGTCCCACCGGATCGTGTGGTCGAAAGTCCATCCCACATAGACCGTGTGTGAGCACGATATCTGCATTTTGACTTTCAATTTTGTATTTTTTATTTCCTTTGGCGCACTTATTTTCCCAACAAACTCTAGTATTACTTGGAAATGGGACTAAGATGTTATTCTTTTTGTTTGAACTTGTCCAAAAACCCTTTGTCTATTTTAAAACAGTTTGGACTTTCGTTTTGGAACTTAGACTACCAGAATGTTGCAAAAACTCCATTAAAGAGTGCTCTCCTTTGGTTGAACTTTATCCTTGTTTGAATTCCATACTGATGTGTGTGGTTGCATTATTTAACTTGTTATTATATGTAAAAGTATGCAACTAGTTTTAGTGTTTGCTAGATCGTAGAGCTTTGCAAATGATTGTCCTAGTAAAAGTAGCTAATGATTTTCTCCATTGTCAAGCTGAGGTTCTTGGTCCTAGGAAGGTGTTTTGTTCATAAATACTTCTACATCTCCTCAAGCCCTTTATCATTTTCCTTTTGGTTCAACTTTTTGTAGGTTGAATCTACCCCAATCTTATTTTCCCTTTCGTTTAGTTGCTTACAAGGACAACATCCTTGGGAGTTTCTATGTTTGTATGGTGAATTCACATCAGATGATAGCTTCGAAAGTTGGAAGTGGCGACTCGGCTCTTGGGAATGGAGGTTTGGTGCCTCCAGCTCGTCGGCAACTGGGTCTAATAATTCTATTCTAACATCCTCTTCATAGTTGGAAAGAATGAAGAAATCTTTTATTATTGGAATATATCAATTTACATCTTTGTAAAAAGGTAGGATGATTACGTTTCCTTACATAGACTTAGAAATACACCTATAAAAGGGTGGTGTAATCCTTGTTAAACATATACGAAAATACACTGAATTCCTACTCTATTCTCTACCCTAAACCTTTCAATATCGTATCAGAGCAGGTTTTGATACGAAACTCAGAATACAAATCATCATAGTTCCACCTCTCTCGGCCAATTTGCTCGAATCAAACATTCATGAAAGAAAAAACCAACCCCATAACCATGTCAGAAATCACAAACTTTGAACATAACCAGCAAATAACGAAATTGTCATGGAACAATGAGAACATTGTGCTAGCCATCAAACTAGATGGGAACAACTTCCCGTTATGGTCCAGACTAATCCAGGTTGCGATTGGCAGCCGAGGAAAAACAGCGCATATCACCGGTCAACCAGCGCCACCCTGGGTTGGGGACCCGACATACCTACACTAGGAAGAAAGTGATCTCACAGTGTTCGTGTGGATCGTACAGAACATTGAAACCGGGTTAGTACATAATTTTGTACAACACTGAACTGCTTCAGCACTGTGGAAAAGTCTCAACATCACATATGGGAGTGGGACGGATCGTGTGCAAGTTTACGATTTGGAGATTCGGGCAAACAAAATCAACGAACACCAACAAAATATTGAGGATTACTGGAGTGAGTTACAGGCAATATGGATGAACATAGACCAAAGACAAACCTGCCCAATTCGATGTTGCGACGAAGATATCAACCAATATCACCTTCACGTCGAGAGCTGTCGACTCTTTCAATTTTTGGCCATATTGAATGAACGGTATGAGAGCATTTGGTGGGTTATTTTGAAGGTGTACCCTTCGCCCTCAGCTGAGACCGCCTTTGCCCGAGTAAGGCGTGAAGCCGCGCAGCTCCAAATCCTGAAGGCGGCCAATGGCGACAACGGTCACGGTTCATCACCGGGCATTGGATCTGGCCTTGTGGCTCGGAACCTAGAACCTCTTAGGCCAGATTGGAACGAATCAACGGCAGACAGAAACCCACACGGTAGAAACCCCTCTCGCTCCGGCGGTCCGTCATAGCGAGAAAAAGAGAAGACCGACAAAGACAAACTCCTGTGCACACACTGTGGGATGGCCCGCCATACCCGGGACCAGTGCTTTAAGCTCGTCGGCTTCCCCGAATGCTGGGAAGAAAACAAGAAAAAGAACAGGGGGCGGGCTGCCATAGCTGATAGTAGATGAGACGTCGAAATGGGTGGCGCCGCCATCGCCATGGGTGGCCCGAGCACCTCCAAACACGGCGAACACGGTGGTTCACAGATTCCGGGAGCACTAGTGGGGCGGCAGACCTTCATGCCGCTGCTAGGAGTCGAAATGAAGGAGAAGGAGGCGCCGCGGCTAGGGTTCACAATGGGGGAGAAGGAGACAGTCAAAATGGAGGTATAGGGTTTGGTGATTTATCACCAAACCCCACTACTTTACCTAAACTATTAATGCATCCCCATCTTTTCCCGAAATTAGAACCGCAACCCCCTTAATTTTCAAGAATCGCAGTTGCACCTCAGGCCTTATGATCAATTACCAAATAGACCCTGTAATTATAAAAAATTACAAACAGACCCTATTTCTTGCGAAAATAGGTTCCAAGTATTAGATGAAATATCTATTGCCTGCACTTCTCAATATGTTTCTGATAAAAAAGATCGGGCTTGGATTTTTGACTCTGGAGCAATTGAGATAATGACATATGATCAAACCGATATCTTGGAACCCTCTAAACCCCGGAAAACCTATGTTCAAATAGCTAATGGAGCATTAACTACAATTACCGGAGCAGGAACTGCAGAAATTTCCCCAACTCTTCGTTTATCAAATTGCTTACATGTCCCATCTTTATCACATAAGCCTCTCTCTATCAGTCATGTTACCAAAGAGCTAAACTGTACCGTGTTGATGCATCTCTCCTTTTGTGTATTACAGGATATCAATACGGGAAAGATCATTGGACGTGGCACTAAGAGACGGGGACTGTACTTTGTGGACGAGATTGCACGACAAGGAACTGTGATGCTCGTTCACAACACTGCTAATCGGGAAGTGCGACTCTGGTACAGACGTCTTGGTCATCCTTCACCGGGTTATTTAAAATTTCTTTTTCCGAATTTAGTTCATAATCAAAATTTCTATGCTAGCTAAGAGTCATAAGTCTTTCAAGTCTACCAACACTAGAGCTCAAACTATTTTTTCTCTTGTTCACTCGGATGTTTGGGGTCCTGCTCCAGTTTTAGGGGGACTACATTATAAATATTTTCTCTTATCTATTGATGATTACACCAGGATGACCTGGGTTTACTTTCTTAAAAATAAATCTGAACTGTATGATAAATTTGTACATTTTTTTGCCATGATACAAACTTAGTTCCAAACCAATCTCAAAACTCTTCGGTCAGATAATGTGGAGGAATATGTCAATACATCTATGAAAAAATTTTGCGCTACAAATGGGGTTGTTCATCAAACCACATGTCCATATATACCTGAACAAAATGGGGTAGCAGAACGTAAGAATATGATTCTCTTAGAAATGACTCGTGCCCTTCTAATTAAATCCCGAGCCCCTCAGTATTTTTGGCCATAAGCCTTCACTACATCTATCTATCTCATCAATCGCCTCCCAACCAAAGTCCTTCACTCAAAAACTCCTCTCTAAGTTCTTGCCCAACAGTCTCAAATCCTACATACCTTATCTCTCTCACCACCTACCTTATCTCTCTCACCTAGGATCTTCGGTTGTTCGGTGTTTGTTCATATCCCAAAACATGCCCGCACCGAACTTTCCCCTTGTGCTATCAAATGTGTCTTTATGGGATGCAAAATTAATCAAAAAGGTTATCGGTGTTATGATTCCCAAACCTGTCACATTCATACAACCATGAATTGCCATTTCATTGAGAGCGAATACTACTACCATCTTAGTGGTTAGGGGGAGAAAAAAGACTACTTTGACCCCCTAAGATGGTCCCTTAAACTCGTTTCATATATGCCAAAATCACATTTTCCTGAAGCAGAGTCAACAAAAACGGTTAACATTTCCACTGCGCGAACTCATGATACAAACGTACAATCTCCCCCACCAAATGGCCACCTAACATCTTCCTCATATCCACTGATATCCAAGGTAACAAATCCTATACCTCTTGATTTAAATACTGAGGAAAATACTTATGATAATCTTGAAGTCAGAGAGCATGAAGAAACCATGGCAGTTGATGGGGATACTGGGCAATATGTCTTATCTCCAAGGAGTACACTAGGAGTTCCCCCTAAAAGATACTCATCGGAAAGAACCAGACAGAAATCCAGATATTTTATGACACAGATCGCCAGGCAGAGTCACTCAGAGACAGCTAAAGCCTTTGAAGCAGCCTTGTACGATGAAGAGAGAATCCCACAAACAGTGGAAGAAGCCCTGAATTCTAAGCACCAGAAAGAGGCAATGGGGAGAGAGATGGAGACATTGAAAAAAAAACAGACTTGGGAAAAAAAGAAGCATTCCTGAAGGGAAGAAACTTGTAGGGTACCGATGGGTATTTATTATCAAAAGGAAACCAGATGGCACGATTGAGAGGTACAAAGCCCGACTTGTGGCAAAAGGCTACACCTAGATGTATGGAGTGGACTATGCCAAAACATTCTCTCCAGTAGCAAAAATGAACACTATACGGGTCCTCCTGTCTATTGCAGAAAGTCTATATAGAGGTTCCACCAGGTTTTGAGATGGAATTCAAGAAGGATGAGGTGTGCAAACTCAAGAGAACTTGATATGGGCTCAAACAATCACCAAGAGAGTGGTTTGGAAGGTTCTCTGCGGCAATGGCAAAATATGGTTTCAAACATAGCAATTCAGACCATACCTTATTCGTAAAAAGAAAAGGGAACCTCGTTACGTGCTTAATTATATATGTTGATGACATGATAATTACAGGAAATGATGTTGAAGAAATTGAGACGTTCAAGCAGGGGCTATGTACAGAATTTGAGATGAAGAATCTAGGAAATCTAAAATATTTCCTAGGGATCGAAGTCCTAAGATCCTCGCAAGGAATTTTTTTTTGTCAGAAGAAGTATGTTCTAGACCTACTTGCAGAAACTTGATTGCGGACTGCAAATCGTTAGAGACATCTATTGCTGTAAGTCATGGCTTGCAAAATACTCAAGGGTCAAAACTTGCAGATCGAGGACAATATCAACGTCTTGTAGGCAAGCTTATTTACTTGTCCCATATCCGACCAGATATTGCATATGTTGTGGCAGTAGTAAGTCAATTCATGCACTCACCACAAGATGATCACATGGAAGCCGCTCTACGAATTGTGAGATACCTCAAAGAAAGTTGTGGACATGGTCTCTTGTTCAAAATGAGTAGTCACTTGGAAATTTGTAGCTACATTGATGCAGATTGGGCTGACAATCCTGTTGATTGGAGGTCTACAGCAGGATACTTTACTTTTGTAGGAGGAAGCCTTGTGACATGGCAGAGTAAGAAGCAAAAGGTTGTGGCGTTATCAAGTGTTGAAGTAGAGTTTTGAGGAATCAAGAGTGGTATAACAAAAATTCTCTGGCCACGTAGGCTATTGAGTGAGATCGGTTTCGCCCCAACATGTGCAAGTAGAATTTTCTGTGATAACAAAGTTGCCATCAGCATATCGGAGAATCCGATTCAACATGACAGAACCAAACACGTATAAGTTGACAGACACTTCATCAAAGAGAAGACAGAGTCTAGAATTGTGGAATTGCCCTACATTAGATCTGAAGAGCAACTTGCAGATATACTAACAACGACAGTTAGTGTTAATTTTTTTACATAGGTACTAGACAAGTTGAGTATCAGAAATCCCGTTACTAAAAAGGTAGGATGATTATGTTTCCTTACATAGACTTAGAAATGCATCTATAAAAGGGTGTTGTAATCCTTGTTAAACATATATGAAAAAACAATGAATTCGTACTCTATTTTCTACCCTAAACCTTTCAATATTCATCGGCAGGAACAATAACGTTGAAGGTTTTTGGCGGGCATTTGTGCGTAGAGATAAATTTCAACCCACATTTGAAACACGTGCATGCGGCAATGCATTTCTTGTAGTCCTCGGCAGACATGTGGAAAAAACTACCGGGTAGGGGCAGATTGGTGTTTAGAGAATAAATATGATACCTATGTTGGTGTCCGTTTGGGCGTGTGCTGCATGGATATAGGGGATGTTGGAGTTGTATACTAGAAAAAATGCTTCACGAGCTGCTTATGTGTAATAACTCTAAGAACTACCGTTCTCCGCTAGTGAATAGATATTATTGTTGCTTACTTTTCCTTTTATAATCTAGTGATTATATTGGGAGCAAATATAATCTGTGCTTATAATTGAGAAACCAAGTGTAGGCCTTCTACATTATAGACATAATGGTGGTTAGGTCATAACTAAAGGTCTCTCAGTCGGTGTCTTACAGAAGAAAATTATGTTTCATAGCCTAAATAGACTTGAACGATCTATTGTAAAATGCTGCAGAGTCAGTTTGGAAGTTTCCTAACCTTTGGAGACTAACGACACTAGTGTGGTATAACACTGAAGGGTTCATGTTGAAATATGTCTTTCTTGCTGATTACTGAAAGATGAGATCTTGATGATTATTTATTTCTGAATCTTTGTATATGACATTGAGCATATGATATTAATTAGGCACTACTTTGACTTATCAAAATATGTGGATTTTTCGTTATCCAAGATTCATGATATCTTGGGTAATGATAATTAATATCTAGCGGTGCTAGGTTGATAATATCCCCAAGAACTGTTCGTGAAAGTGAATTTATCATACGAAATCCGGCTGGTTGGAATTTATTCTAGTATAATGAATAATGTTCTAGAACTTGAGCACTCTTGGTAAAATATATTAATTAATTAAAACCAATAGCATACTCTGGATTATCTACAGCTATGCGTGTTTTTCAGATTTGGTTTGTGTGAATTTAATTTCTGCAATTACTATGAATTTGCATGGAATTGAATGCAATTTAATTTTCGCTATGGTCGTGTTTTTTCAATATTTGTAAACCCATGTAAGTTGACTGTGGTGGATTAAGATGTTTTTCAATTATTTCTTTTAAGTTATTGTAATTGAAACTAGAAATCAAACAAATAACACGAAGAACAAAGGGTCGGGTCTGGGCCACGACACCTGTGTCATATGGAGCTCCACCCGACAATGGTTGAGATTTACGTTGTACCGAAATGCGCTAGAAAGACCTTTGGTTTTGATTAGAAAACGTTAGAAAAATCAAAACAGATTCGAATTGACGTGAAACGAACGTTAAATTGAGCCACCACTTTAAGGGCAGGGCGGCAGTGTGAACTACCGGGCTGCCAGACACCCCATGGAGGCGGATGCAACAGAAATCAACGGTGGTTGGCCATAAAATGAAACCTAGGGTTTCTGTATCAGGTTGGTCAAAAGGCCATGTTTGACGTGCAATTCGAGGCGAATCCGGACTCTATCAACGACGGGACTAAAGCTAATGGCTAACTTGGTCCAAGACGAGTCGATTGGGATCAGTGGGGTGGCTGGAGACAGCGTGAGGCGGCGGGCGAGGGTTCAAGAAAACCCTAGCCGTGACGTGATGTCTTCTTTAACGCTAATTCCGGCATCACGACACGATTCACTGGAGAATTCTGACATCATTCGACGCAGCTTGGTCCTGGGTTCGTCCAGGATAGGTGGCTGTCGTCCGATTCTCCCCATAATGGGCGAATTTCGGGCGAGAAATTAGGGCTTTTGTAGAGAGCAAGCGGACATTCCCGGTGAAATCCCCGCCGATGGACGTTGATTCGACGGCCAATACCATAGTGATTTTGAATCCCATGAGCAGGTATTTAAGACCTAGTTGGTGGCCTGCCTCGAATCATGCCAGAGACGGAAAATTTCCACGAAGAAGATGGCCCTATGTCCTGGGAAATGGGAAAAAGTTTTCTGGTGAAATTGACCGCCAAGATGGACGTTTCTGGTCCAATTGCTGATGCCAAATGACTGGGATCGTTAAGATGAGGTGATTAGTGGTGGTGGCCGGAGTATCTGCCGCCTGTGGCGGCGGAATCGAAGATGGAGAGTTTCGGCAGTTGAAGCAGGCAATGAGCAGAATGTTTTGAGGCAAAATTGAAGGCCCCAAAAGCCCCAGGGTTTGGCCTATTTTCGATTTTTTTGCATTTTTTGTATTTTAATTTTAATTTTTTTGTATTTCCAGTTGTTTTATTAATTATCTAGTTTTGGGTAATGTTTTGCTAAATGTAAATCAGTTGTAATTTATTTTATAATCCATTTTATTTTTGGCTATTTTTATTTGCATTTTAAGTGGTTTGATTGCTCTTATCTGCTTATGTGATAATTTTTAAAAAATCATATTTCAAATGACTAAGTGATTATTACGACTAAGTTTTTTTATTTAAAAATAAATAAATAGTATCATATATGGTCTCCATAAATTGGTCTATTTATGAAGTAATTTCCAAGAATTTACAGACCCACCCTAGTGGGAGCTAGAATTCTAAGAAATTACAAGTTCATATGAGTAGAATTCTAAACGATAGCTGTAGAATTTTATTAGTGTCGTATGACCTCCCCTAGGAGGAGTATCAAAACAAAAATAAAATTTTTGATTCTAAATTTATGGTATCAACTTAGGCAAGATTTGATAGTCATGTCACCTTAGTGGTCTCTGGTCTATCTGTCACGTTGTGGGACCGAATTTTTTTGTTTGAGCATGGATCAGTATTTGATCATCCTAGTGGCATACTTGGTTCATGTTTGACTGTTGTGATATTCATTAATTATTTTATGGTTGTTTACAATTTATGTATCAAACATAGTATATGACAATATATTTATTTCTTCACTATCTGTCTTTTTCTTCCTATTACATTAATTTACTCAAATTAATTTTTTCTCGAGTATTTTTCAGAAAAAGAAAACAATTAATTTGGATATTGTCCTGATTATCTTGAAAAAGCCATCATACAAGTTTTTCAAATGGTTATCAGAAAGGATACAATAATGGATAAAGCTACGCCTTAATTACTAAAAGTCGAAATATATTTCAATGATATGTTCTGCCTAGAAGATACAAGAGTCATTGATTATGTCTGCTTTAATAAAGCGAGTTTTCTTGGAAACAAGACGACTTAGTGATTGGCGCTATTATCTTGGGCAATGCTATGAAGATAACAGCTGTTGCAGTGGGAGTCGTGCAAGTAATAATAATTAGTTTAGGGATTTATTTTGTATGCTTATTTAGAAAATACGCAAGTTCAGTTTCTAAATTAGTAATAAATGGATAAATGGTTTCTTTTGATAATCTAACGATTTTCAAGAAAAGTAACATGATTATCTATTTTGCATATTATTTTCTTCTTCGCTTCAGCCTATAGGGTTTTATGTAATGCAGTACACACTGTGTTCAAACCCTGAATTTGGGTAATAGGCTAGAAGATTCGTGGTAGAATATTGAAGGAGTGGTGAGAGTTGCAAACCCTTGTCTATAAACAGAAGATATGCAATTAAAGGTAACATTCGAACTCTTAGATATCATGATCTAGTATTTCGAATTATTTAATTGTGACTTTGTGTTTCGCTACATGTTTGTTTCTCTCGGACAATGTATTCGTGCATTCGAGAGCTCTTTTTAGCCGGTAATTGTAATGACTGCGACCACCTAAAGGGTAGGAATAAAGGCATTTTGTTTGTTGGGGTTGTATACTAGAAAGCATGCTTTATGAGCTGATTATGTATTAATAACTCTAAGAACTATCATTCTCTGCCACTTGTGAAGAGATATTATTGTTACATGGTTTGCCCTTT
>JAYDZE010015318.1:0-10144 GCA_034509125.1 Monilaria moniliformis
AGTTTGAAACCAAAAAAGAAGACGAGTTATTAGAAAGGCACACCCTCACATCTCTCGTGTTTGTGCTCAGCCTAGTGCGATTCACGGCAAGCAAGAGATCCTCAAACAATCTCTCTTCCCAGGCAAAAAGACTCCTTCTCCATTTAAAGATCCACATCCACTTCCCTTCGCCCCAAACACCCATATTTGAAATACACTCATTCTTTTGGTTGGACAGGTTAAACAGTCTAGGGAATTGTATCATAAGACTCTCGTCACCAGTCCAGCGATCAATCCAGAATTTTGTATGTGCTCCATTCCCCACCCTGACCCTAATACCTTTCCTTGCAGCTTCTTGTATTTCCTTGCTGAAGTTTTTGAAGTTCGTAATTTAACTTCAAAGACTGCTATGCCTCATGCGGTCAGTCATTCGGGTTTTCCACTTGACTTTAGGACTATGATTTGAGGTGATGATTTCCTTCCACAACGACTTTTGGTCATCAGCGAATCTCCACCACCATTTGAAAAGTAAGGCGGCATTCTTAATAAATAAGTCACCGACCCCCAAGCCCCCTTGTTCTTTTGGCTTCTGAATTAATTCCCATGCAATCAAATTGCCACCTCTCTCTCCCTCATTATTTCCCCAAAAAAAACGTCTTTGGATCTGGATGATACACTCAGCCACCTTCTTAGGCATCCGGAAAAGGCTCAGGTAATACATTGGGAGGTTATTCAGCACTGCTTTGATGAGGACCAACTTGCCAGCTCTTGAGAGGTTCTTTGCTTTCCATAATGCAAGTGTCCTTTCCACTTTTTCAATAATCGGCTTCCACGTTTGTGCTCTTCGTGGGTTCGCACCGAGGGGAATGCCAAGGTACATGATGGGCAGCTTAGCAAGACCACAATTCAAGGATGTCCTCATTTCATCCGCCCAGTCATCCTTGCAGTTCAGCGGGGTAAGCATTGTTTTTTCATAGTTGACCTTAAGCCCCGTCATTATCTCGAAACATCGAATGAACCTTTTATAGTTCCTAAGGATATCGCCCTCTGCAGGGGAGAAAATAATGGTGTCATCCACAAACTGTAAATGGGTGATGATGACCTGTTTCTCCCCACTGTGACCCCCTTAAAAGCTCCAATCTCCTTTCCCTTCAGAACCATTCTGTTGAATGTCTCAGCCACTAGAAGGAAGAGGAAGGGGGAAAGTGGGTCGCCTTGTCTTAGGCCTCTCTGCAGGTGAAACGGTGAGGTGGGCGATCCATTTACGAGAATGGACATCGTCGCCGTCCTTACACATTTCATAATCCAATTGCTCCATTTCCTGCCAAAATCCATACCCATCATCGTTTCCTCAAGAAAATTCCATCTAACTGTGTCATAGGCCTTCTAGAAGTCCAACTTGAGGATAGTCGCTTCTTGCTTTGTTTTCTTCATCCACCAAACCACCTCATTCGCAACCAAGGCACTGTCAAGAATCTGTCTACTTTTGACAAAAGCTGATTGAGTTTCTCCAATAAGGTCTGGTAGCACTCTCGAAGTCTTCTAGCTAAAATCTTTGCGATGATCTTATAGATGCTTCCAATCATGCTAATCGAATGTAATAATGTAATAATGAACAATCACTATTGACCGTTCATTACATAAACTTACACAATCATTTGCCAGTTTTTCTTTTCTTCATTTCCGCTCATTTTCATCTCTACTTTGGCATTTTACAATAAGCATTCAAAGTATAATGTTGTACATAAATACATATAAAATTTACCAGGTTGGTGAAATCCAAATTAGGGAAAGAGCGACTGATCCAAGAACAAATTAACTCTTCTAGGTTTCACAAATCAATAGATTAAAAAAAAATATTGACATCGGAATACTACACATTATTAGTTGTCAGTCGTCACTTCGGTCCAACCGTCTCCGGTGCCGTCCATCGAATTCCAGGATGGCTACTACAATCAGGGACAAAACTAGTTATGATTTTCAAAGCAAACAGGTAAAGTTATAATTTTGTATATAGGAACAATTTTAGAAAGACGAAATCATATTTCATATATAAAAAATTAAAAATAAATAACTAAAAAAAATTGACCAAATGATCCTTAGAGCGTGCCTAGGGTGATTTGACCGCATAATTCAATTTCACCATCCAATATCAAATTGAGTATCTTAATTCAAACCGCAGAACCATGCTTATGGCCATGTATTCACCATCTTTCTCGACCTGGAACATAAAATTATGGTCCAACATAATTAGTTAGACGATAGTATATTAAACACTATCTATCGAACAATCTGACTAAGTGATCAAATAAGTTTAAATAATTATGAGAGTCGAACGATCATTTATAAAAGTACATGGACTATTGTGCAGATACCATTTCGTATAACTTCTATTTTTTTATAGGTGAAATTGAAGTTATTAGGTATCTAGGAACTTATTTGTAAATATGAGGTTATGGTCCGCAAGTGAACGTATAAATATGTTGACAGTATCCCATTCCTATTAACTTGAACGTAAGAAACGAGATTCATAACAATTCTCTCTCTACGGTTTATACGTAACACTTGCAAGACAATCAACCCTACAACAAACGACAAACATGAATTCGGGTATGACAAACATGAATTCGGGTATGTTTCCGCTTTAGATCTTTCGTATTCGACATGCATAATTCATTCTAACATGTGGTATGAGAGCCTATGCATGTTGGTTCGAATTGATCGTATAATGTTCAGAAATTTCAAATTTCATGAAGGCATGCTTTTATGTGTTTAATGTTTCTCTACATAGATGTTTGTTGAAATGCTTAAATGAATGCATTAATTTGATATATGAAAATTGTGCTCCTATGCGTGTTTTATGTTATTCCCTTTGTGGAATCGTTCGAAAGGTTGAAAATTTTGAATTATCTGTTGTTCGTTCATAGTTTTGGACGAATTTTTCGAGCAAGTATGGAAGAACACAATATTGCCTTCCAAGTATTTGATGAAATGCCAAGCCAAAAATTCAATTTTTTTGTGCGTTTGTGTTTTGATTTTTTGATGGAAAATCGTCGAATTTCTCTTTTGATTCAAATTCTTGTTGAATTTTTGATGTATTTGATTCGTTTTTTGGAAATGTTTTCGAAATAAATCGTCAAATTTCTTGGTTTGTACTAACGCCCATAAAGTGTTTGATAAAAGGTTTGAAAGAGTAAATTTCTTGTTTGTTCGTTTTTTCTTCAAAACTTGTCCGAAATTCGTTGGATTTCCGCCTGGGTTCTTGTGGTTCGGCCTTCTCAATCCTTTTTATTAAGTTATTTTGTTGAGTCATTCGTTTCCGTATTCGAATTTGAAGATTTTGGTCGAATTTGTCAAAATAAATTCTGTTTTTTACTTCCCTTTTCTCGCCGGATTTCTTCTGTTTCACGGCAAGTTCTGGCCGGCGGCGACAGGCGAAGCGCGAAGCTCGCGGCAGGAACTCAGCGGAATCGGCGTTTGGCGGCGAAACGACGGCAATCTCCACGTGAACAGCCGCGTCGGTTGCTGCTGAAAACTACTGTTTCCAGCATCCAGGTAGCGGGCCGCGGGTCTCGGGTTCCTGGGTGTGGTTCGCAGGTTTGGGCTTCGGTTTCGCGGGTCGTGGGCTGCGCTCGAACTGGACCGCGCTGCTGGGCCACCAAACTGGGCCGCCCTCTTCTTTCTTTTCCTGGGCCGCGCAGGATTTGCTGCTGGGCTGCTTTTCTTGGGCCGGTTTTGGCTGTTATTTTTTTTGGGCCCTTTTGTTGCTGATTTTAAGTCTTCAATAATTATATGCGAAAATTGCCCGTACTTAAAATAATTAGATTTATTTAATTGTTTTGGTAATTAAGTAATGAATTAAATAATGATATTTACTTATTATTTAATTATTTTAGTAATTAAGTAAGTAATTAAATAATGACATAAAATTTAGTTATCTATTGTTCTAATTGAATTAATTAAAGCATTAACTTGCTAAAGTGAGCTCTAATGTGTAGATTAATTTAATTTTAGAATAAAAGAGATGTTTGCACACTTTAAATACATGTGAATAGTTAATCGGCCCAAAGGAAGGTTGCTATTTGGCCGTTTACTTGTGTGCACTGTGGTAATTAATATGAGATGATTCTTTGGTCATTGTGGACATTAAATTGGCCCAAAGAAACACTTATTTTTTGACAGGAAATGATTGTCTATATTCAATTATTGCGTGGAGATGATACTTACAAGTTTATATTTTGTCCAAAGATGAAATATTAATTTTGTGCTAGACATCTTGAAATGAGAATTATCAATATTTACTTCAATTTATTTGTTAAGTGAGCTGATTATGATTTATTTATTTATTTCATTTGTTCTTTGCTAGCTGAAGATTCTGCTATTGGACTATGCACCGGGCAACGAGGAACCCGCTTTTACTGATGAAAGTTTCTATGAGGAAAAATGGAACTTCGAGAGGTGGGAACACTCGAATCGCATAAGTCACATGATTATGCAACAACTATATCTGAAAATTTCGGGGTACTATCCCGAAAGAGTCAACCGCTAAGGAACTCGAGGCCATTGATAAAACTTTTGCAAGCAATGAAAAGACTGAAACATCATCGTTAATTCATATTCTTGTAACCATGAGGTATAATGGTCGAGGGGAAATTAGGGATCACATCATGGAAATGTCTAACACTACTTCAAAACTCACGACACTCAATTTGACCATCAGTAATGATCAATTAGTGCATTTGGTTATGATTTCTCTTTCACCTCAGTTTGACCACTTTAAAGTAACTTGTAATACTTTGAAGGATAAGTGTTGATTAAGTGAGTTGATTTCTCATTGTGTTCAAGAGGAAGAGAGATTGAAGCAAAGTAAGACGGGAAGTGCTCACCTAGCGACAAGCTCTAAGGGAAGGCGACGAAGGGACAAATGGAAGAGGATTCTTCCCTAGTCCGTTAGGGAAGAGGATTCTTCTCGATTCATCCAAGACTGTTGTGTGTCCCTCTGCAAAACGGTTTAAGGAGGCATCAGTTGTGACCTGCTTCTTTCGCAAGAAAGAAGGACACAAGAAGAGTGATTGTGTCGAATATCACACTTGGCGCGTATACATTTTTCACTTATGTTTGTTCAGAAGTTAATTTAGCTTCTGTACCTAGACATACTTGGTGGATAGACTCCGGTGCTACTACTTATATAAGTGGGTCCATGCAAGGTTGTATCTGGTGTCGAAAGCCAATTGATGCTGAAAGTTTCATCTATGTAGGCGATGGCAAACAGGTCAAAGTGGATGCAACATGCACATTTAGCTTATTGTTAAAAATTGGTTGCTACTTGGATTTGGATCAGACTTTTGTTGTATCGTCATTTAGACGAAATTTAATTTTTATTTTTGCAAAGGACAAATTTGGTTATTCTTGTTTATTTGGAAATAACAAATTTAGTCTTTATCTAAATTCCACTTTGGTTGGCACCAATTCTATTTCTTATGACGATAACCATTATATGCTTAATACGGTTTCTTCATTTAATGAAACCCTGCATGTGAATTCACAAGGTACTAAGCGTAAATTCCCGAGTGAGAATTCTGCTACTGTTTGGCACAAACATTTGGGTCATATCTCCAAACAGAGAATTGAAAGACTTGTGTCAGATGAAATTCTTACATTTCCCTGTGTTGAGTGTATTAAAGGGAAATAAATAAACATTAGAAGATTTGATTCCAATCGGACTACGGACGTCTTAGAACTCGTATATACGGATATTTGTAGACCGTTCCCTAATGCTTCATGGAATGGTCAAAGATATTTTATCACATTCATTGACGATTATTCCCGATATGATTATCTTTATCTGATAAGTGAGAAATTTCAAGCACTGGATATGTTCAAAAGCTATAATGTTGAAGTTGAAAATTAACTTGGCAAGAGAATTAAGAACGTCAGATCTGACCGTGGTGGTGAATACTATGGTAGATATGACGGCTCTGGTGAACAACGTCCAGGATCCTTTGCCAGATTCCTAAAGGAATGTGGAATCGTTCCTCAGTATACATTGCTTGATACTCCTACCATGAACGGCTGAGAGAACAAATAGAACTCTCAAGGATATGGTACGCAACATGATCAGCCATTCTACTTTGCCATAATCCCTTTGGGGAGAGGCAATTCAGACTGCAATATACATCCTAAATCGTGTACCTACTAAAGCAACTGTTGTTACCCCTTACAAATTATGGACTGGTAATAAACCCAGTTTAGGCCATTTACATGTTTGGGTTTGTCCAGCGGAGGCTCGGCCTTATAGGTCACACGAGCAGAAATTGGACGCTAAAACAATAAGTTGTTACTTTGTAGGTTACGCCGAAAGGTCTAGGGGGTTTAAATTTTATGATCCCACTACAAGATCATTTTTCGAGACCATTAATGCTAGGTTCTTTGAGGAAGTTGAGTTTGGAGGGGAAAATGAGATTAAGAAAGTTGTCTTTCAAGAGAAAGCGATTTCACTTCCCTTCATCCAGGAACAAGACAACTCACTCGTTGCTCCCGTTCAACCTGTTCAGTCACTTGAACATCAACATGAAGAACAACCTCAACCACCTCAAGAACATAAAGAAGTAGTGTCACTTAGAAGATCCACTAGAGTAAGGAGACCTACTATATCTACGGATGAATATATTGTAAATCTCCAATAGCATGATATTGATATTGGAGAGATGGAAGATGACCCAATCAACTTCCGTCAAGCCATGGAAAGCTCTAACATTCAACAGTGGACCAATGCTATGAATGAAGAGTTCAAGTCTATGCTAAACAATGATGTTTGGGATCTTGTCTCATTGCCTGAATGTGTAAAGCTCATTGGTTGTAAATGGATTTTTTAGACCAAAAGGTATTCGTATGGCAATGTGGAGAGATATAAGGCTCGTCTTGTAGCAAAAGACTTTACTCAAAAGGAAGGCATCGATTTTACCGAGACTTTTTCTCCAGTTTCAACGAAAGACCCGTTTAGAATAATTATGGCATTAGTAGCTCATTTTAATTTAGAGCCACACCGGATGGATGTTAAAACGGCGTTTCTTAATGGTGACATTACTGAAACGATATATATGGTGCAACCGAAAAACTTTGTATCTGGTAATCCAAAGAAAATGGTTTGCAAACTAAAGAAATCCATCTATGGCCTTAAACAAGCGTCTCGTCAGTGGTACTATAAATTTCATCAAGTTGTCATCTCATTTGGTTTTGAGACGAATCATGTTGATGAATGCATGTACTATAAGTTCAGAGGGAGCAAATTTATTTTCCTCGTTCTATACGTCGATGATATTCTACTTGCTTGCAACGATGTGGATTTGTTACACAACACTAAGAAATTTCTCTCTAGAAAATTCGAGATGAAAGATCTTGGTGAGGCTTCTTTTGTATTAGGAATTCAGATACATCGGGATCGTTCCCTAGGTATACTAGGATTATCACGAACGAGTTACATCGACAAAGTATTGGCAACATTTGGAATGACAGACAGTAGACCAGGAGATATCCCTGTGACCAAAGGTGACAAATTCAGTTTAAGTCAATGCCCTGAAAATGAAATTGCGAAGAAGGAAATGGAATTAATTCCCTATGCATCGGCAGTGGGAAGTCTTATGTATGCACAAGTATGTACGCGTCCGGATATTGCATTTATAGTGTGCATGTTAGGCAGATATTTGAGTAAACCTGGTATGGATTGGAAAGCAGTTAAACGCGTTATGCGATATCTACAGAGAACAAATGATTATATGCTCACTTACAGAAAATCGGATCAGCTTGAGATCATCAGTTATTCTGATTCTGATTTTGCTAGATGCCAAGACAGTCGTTGATCCACGTCAGGTTATGTGTTTATGCTAGCTGGAGGGGCTGTTTCTTGAAAAAGTGTTAAGCAAACACTTATATCCACCTCTACTATGGAAACAGAATTCATAGCTTGCTTTGAGGCATCCCAACAAGGAGTATGGCTGCGAAACTTCATTCAAGGACTTCAAATAGTGGATAGTATTGAAAGACAACTAAGTTATTTTGTGACAACAAATCTACAGTCATGTACTCCAATAGCAATTGGAGCTCGTCGAAGTTTAAACATATAGACATCAAGTTCCTCGCTGTTAAAGATATGATTTAGAGAATTTAACAATTGTCAATTGAACATTTAGGAACAACTTTCATGCTCGCGGATCCTTTCACTGAGGGTTTTACCGTCATCGGTCATTCGTGAACATGTTTCTCACATGGGCGTACAGACGGTGTTGTGATACTTTGGTTTAGTGGGAGTTAAATGTCCATCTATGTAATGACATTCAGTTTCAGTTAATGTTTACACTTCAGTTATTTTGGTTTCAGTTACTCTGAATTGTATTTTTGTAATTTCTGATTTCATTCAATACTTCAAAGGACCAGTTGGAAATAGGCATGCGCTAGATCACATAGTATGTAATTTCCATGCTGGACACCTCTATTTTAATTTGCGTTGCTAAATGTGTTAATATATGAGATCACTTGTGAGTTTGGTCATGTATACGTGTCGTGACTTAAACTTCTTTGGTTCTGTATTAACATGTTTAGTAGACTAGATTCGATGAAATGATTGATATAGATAGTGAATGCGCAACTTTGGTAATATACGATTATTTGGTAACTTTTTATGTTGGCCCAAGTGGGAGATTGTTGGAACATACAATTATGGTCCAATATAATTCGTTAGATGATAGTATATTAAACACTATCTATCGAATGACCCGACTAAGTGATCAAATAAGTTTAAATAATTGTGGGGGTCGAACGATCATTTATAAAAGTATAGGGACTATTGTGCATATACCATTTTGCATAACTTCTATTTTGTTATGGGTGAAATCGAAGTTATAAAATACCTTAGGGACTTATTTGTATATACGGGGTTATGGTCCCCAAATGAACGTATAAATATGTTGATAGTATCCCATTCCTATTAACTTGAACGTAAGAAACGAGATTCATAACAATTATCTCTCTATGGTTTATACATAACAGTTGGAAGACAATCAACCCTACAACGAACGACAAACATGAATACCAGGTTCGCTTCGGCTTTAGATCGTTCATATTCGACATGCACAATTTGTTCTAACAGGAAGTTCCCATATAAATCATAAATATTAAAATATTTCATAAGAATTACAATGTTTTTTAGAGTTACTTACTCGAATCTCTAACTACTGATTGTAGGATAAATGTATTACCAATCGAGTTGTGATTTTTGGTTAATTAAAGTTACAAGTTAATTACTCTCTTTGCCATATATTTTTATTGCAACTAACTCTTGGAATTATATTTGGTTTTTTGTTTGGTTTAGGTGAGGTGGAGGGCAGGTTATACATATGTCTAGTGGTTCCATACTCATGCACCTAATTTAAAAAACATATAAGCAAATGATTATAACTTAAATTAATAATACAACACGGACCAATTGACCTGCCTTGATTTCGTGGGGCCCTCCACTTGAAGCTGACCTCGTTCTGATTGGCCCAAACCAAACCGATTTTCCAATTCTTTGAGAGCCAATGATTTTCCATTTTTTTAGTTTCCCCAATTCTGTCTTAAACCAAGTCCCGTAATAATGTTTCGAATTAAATAGGGAGAGCATAATTGTTTCCTAACATGTCCAGTATTGAAACGATTATACGAGCATACATTGCGTGGCCATATTTGTTAAAATTAGTAAATGGGCCCCACTAGCTTTTCTCCACTGCAAAATTTATTAAGTTTGAATTTATTATTATTTATGAGTAATCCTCCCAGTTATAACTATAATCCAATGTGCAGCTGTGAGCCACTTTCTTATATTGCGTGCAACTTAATTAATTGAATCAGTAGTCGAATTAAGTTTTTAATCAGTATAGGATCGAAAGTTTCGAAGTAATTCTATTTGTATTAAGAATTGTGATCCATGATTAATGAACATATTAATTTACTAACAACTAGGGTGTGGTTTATGAGATCTGTTAGGTTCCGTTTGGTATCACGGAATTGAAGGTTTGGATTTAGAATTGGAGCCACCAATTCCAAATCCATTGTTTGGTATAACAAAAATATTTGGATTTGGAATTGAATTCTAATTCCAAATCCTCCAATTCCACAATTTGAATTCCAT
>JAYDZE010015329.1:0-28294 GCA_034509125.1 Monilaria moniliformis
GTGCTCGGTGATTTTTCCCGGGAACCGTTCGCGCCACAATTCCACGACATGTTGTAAAGATGCTCGGTATGTGTTCGGTAAACAGAGGATTTTCCGACCACCACTGTGCTCGCAGACTTACCGAGTACTATATTGCTCGGTAAGTTCTCAACATTTCCAATACATCGACTGTAGTTAGTGTGCTCGGTACATGCTCGGTAATTTCTCTATGTGCTCGTAAAATGCTCGTTAAATGGTCGATATTTTTCGAGCACGAGGGTGCTCGGTAAATTGTCCTCGCTAATCGCCGCTTTTTTTGTAGTGCAATAGCCTCTTATGGAGCATATAACTCTATATAAGCAATGTGGCATATCGCATCATAATAACCACTAGCCCTCGGTAGAGCTTATAACTCTATCTAGACAGTGTGGTATATCGTATCATTATAACCAATAGTCCCTGATAGAGCTTATGTGGCATATTGATGTGAATTTAATTCCAATTAAGGAATTTCTCTTCTCCAGGATCATTCCAAGTGATAGAAAAATTATATTAAACAAATTTATTTAGATCTGCTACCTAGAATGCAGATAGAGCATGCAATTTAGAATTTAAATCATAAACATGCATACTACGAATCTGAATACTTACAGGAGCTTGATCTCCAAAGATAAGAAGATTGCTTGCACTTCTCTACATGTAGATCTTTATATCAATCCTAGATCTTATAACTTATTTTCAATTCTAGGTTTGAATATTGGTGTGGGCAATAAATACCAAACCTATAGGACTAGAAAAGAAGAAGAAAATAAAATAATGCAGATAGAACTGTAGTAGGGAATGTGAGTGAATTATTTTCTTCTTCTTTTTCTTCTTCTTCTTCTTCTTCTTCATCTTCTATTCTATTTATAAAATATATATGGGTTAGGTTAGGGATCCAAGAAAATTTGGACTGGGCCACCCTATTGAGCTTTTACTAATTAAATTGAGCCCCAATTTAATAAAAGCTTAATAGAATATTAATTTGGACCACAATATAAGTTAATATCAACTTATCTATCCAAATCCAAATTACGATTAATTTGGGCTTTCTTTTAATTAATTTATTTATCGTGTTTAAGATTTTAATATCCATTAATTAATTTAAGTCTGCTGCTGACTTTAATTAATTAATATCTTTTACCAAGAGTGGTCTAGTTCAAAAGCTTTATTTATTATACATTGGAATAAATTGCAAGTCGGCCGAGCTGCACTCTCCCGGGACACGATTCAATGCAATAACAATCCCATCACCGCTAGATATTAATTACCATTGCCCAAGATATCAAGATTCTTGGGTTACGAAAAACCCGCACATTTTGATAAGTGAAGGCAGTGTACAACCAATATCGTATGCTCAATATTATATACAAAGATTAAGAAATAAATAATCACCGAGATCTCATCTTTCAGTAATCAACAAGAAAGACTTATCTTAACGTGAATCCATTCATTGCCATAGCACACTAGCGTCATTTGTTTACCAAGGTTAGTAAACATTTTGGCTGACACTGCAACCTTTCACAATAGATCGTCTAAGTCCATCTAGATTTTGAAACTTAATTTTCTTCTATAAGGCACCGACCAAGAGATCTTTAGTGATGACCTAACCACCATTTAGTCTACCAATGCAGAAGACCTAGACCTGCTTGTACGAATATAATCATAGATTATATTTGCTCAGAATATAATCACGATATTATAAAGGGCGAGCCATACAACATTAATAATTCTTCACAAGAGCCGGCGAATGGTAGTTCCTAGGGTTATTAATGCATAAGCAACTCATAAAGCATGCTTTCTAGAATACAACCCCAACAATCTCCCACTTATACTTGAAGCATGACTTTGAGTATACCCTTATCTATAATTCTCCAACTTATATCAAATACAGTATTGACATGCATCTCATGTCCATCTACTTTTACTTGATGATTCTACATGCATCATCAACTTATGAAATAAGTGGGTATGAGGTTACGCAATTTTTTTTCATGACAGAGTTTCCATTCTTACAAATGGTGCTTCATTTTTATATGTTTTGATATCTTTAATAGCTCGTAGTTTTTTCGAATATGTCATTATACCTAAGTTATTACAACAGACTGTGATACTCATTAGACATGCTCGAAACTACATGTTATATCCATTAGTAAGTTCTTGAGATTAATGTTTTCTATATAACCGTGAAAACGGTTACATTTGGGTGGAGTCCGTGATACATTTATGTTTCACACTCCTCTATTACATAGCTCAACTTTCTAAGGTAAACATATACGTAGAAGTATATTTCGCGAGTCGTAATTTGCTTTGGAATTTCATTTTAGTATAACCTACATGACATAGATTTTCTGAGCTGTAAAACTTGATATACTTCTAAACCCCTTAAAGTACTTAAGTATATTCTTTACACAGTTCAATGTCTTAACCAGGGTTAGATAAATATTTTGCTACTATGCGAAAGCAAAGTAAATATCAGGTTCTGTACAGATTGTAGTATGTGTGAGATTTCCATGTACACTAGCAAGTGGAAACTTTCTAACTAATTCTGTCTCATTTTGTGTCGTAAGACACGTACCTTAGAAAGAATGATTCCATCTCGAAAGGTGAAGACCATTTTATGGAATCTGTTATACTAAAACCCTTAAGCACAATAACGATGTAAAATTTCAGAGACAAGCAAAGCCATTCCTTCTAAAAATTATCCTAAGAATATGTCTATACGTCTCCCTAATCCTTCATCTCGATTATTTTGGATAACCATACCCTTACACCTGATGACGTCTTCTTATCATTGCCAATCAAGAAGATGCCATCTATGTATGATACCAAGAATACCCCTAATTTGTTATCACATTTCGCAACTTTCATTAGGACACTGTTAAAAACCATAGAATTTTGACTACCTGATGAAAAACAAAGGTTTTATGATCTTAAAGGTTCCTCAAGTCCATTAATGGACTTCTTTAAACTTTAGATCATTTGTCCATTTGCTTTAACTGCAAGTCCTTTAGGTAGTTCTATGTAAATAGTCTCCTCAAGACTTTTACTTAAAGAAAACTGTTTTGACGTCCATTTACAAAACTTCCTAAATTATTTAAATTCTATCAACAAGAAAATATGGACCAACTGAAGCATAGATGTAGGCGAAAAATAATCTCATCATTATTGATGTAATATTTCGCTGCTATTCTTGCCCTGAAGACACTAGTCTTCTCGTTAGACCCTTTTTTACTCTTGTAGCTCATTTACTCCCATTGGTCAAACAACTTTGGTTATGAGTGTAAGACCGTAAATTTTTCTTGTTTAACATTGATTGTAGTTAGGATATCATCGATTCTGTGTAAGAACGAGTATCCCTTTATTGTATAGCTTCTTTGTAGTTCAAGGATTCGGTTTTTCCAAACTAGAAACTGAATCCTAAAATTGTTCTAAGCTCAAGAACTTTTAAGTTGTTTGACAACCCTCCCACTACATTGGAATTTACTATGCATGATCTCTTTGCAGCTTAGGGAATCAGTTCTTCCAAGCTAGGAATCCGAAGATTTTTCAAAGCTTAAGAACTTTGTAAGGTTATTTCATAACCCTCCCACTACAATAAGGTTCTAGAATGTATATGAGTGATAATTAGGGTATGGCGGCGGTGTGGAGCACCAAGCCACTATACATGTTGTATTTTCTCTTGGATATGCGGTATTCCAACAGTTTTTAATTGCTTAAAACACTCTCAAACTAGTGGATTCGTGGTTTCTCATTTAGTGTCCTATTCTAAGATTCGAGCATTGGTGTAAACAATGTTCTTACTATTCTTAGGACTGTTGAAATTCCACACTTTCGTTCCCTAAGAATACTCATATAGAAATACATTTTAAATTGAGGTGCCAATTGTAATTGTCGTCCTTCTCCAACACAAGTGTTGGTTGATTCCAAACCATGAGATGTCTTAAACTAGGCTATCGCCCAATTCACAACCCAATTTGAATCTTGAGCACCGATATATAGTACCAAATCTAAAATACACATTATTGTTTGTTGAGTATCTTTTAAACGAAATAGGCAATTCTTTAATAACTTATCATTTATCTAACCATTTCTAAAAGAATAAATTCTAATTTCTGCTACATCATTCTGTTTCGAAAACCAAATATAGTCAATTGGGATGTGATTCTCGTTTTTAATTAGTAATCCATAAATTCACTATTAAGGTACTCGCATATAATATTAGATCGTAGACACTTGATAGTCTTTCTAAGATACATTGCCACAAGAGTTTTGGATTCCTTGATTACTCAAAAGTTCCTAACTTATTACGCATTCATAAGACATATCTACATTTAGAGTAATCATCAACAAAATTGGAAATACTCTAACACAACCTTAACTTGAACAGATGTTGGTCATAAATGAATGAGTTCTAACATACCATTTGCCCTAATCCATTGACCTTGAAAGGTCTTTTGGTTATCTTACTTTTCCATGAAATATTCGCAAGTTGGAAAAAAGGTTCTATATATAGATCTTACTGTGGAGCGAGGTCCGCCAACTTTTGGATCATTTAAGATTAGTATGACCAATCTTTAGATGCCAATATATATATATCATTCATGGAAATTGGAGACTTTTCTTTTAGAACTAATTTGACAAGTTATAATTATTTGTTGCATTGAGTTGTGCATAATTTATAGTGTAGAGATTGTAACAAATATGCAAAATGGATAATCATGTTACTTTTCTTAATAACCATTAGGTTATCAAAACAAACAATCTATCCATTTACTACTAATTTAGAAACTGAACCTTTCTTTCTAAATAAGCATATAAAATGAATCTCTAAACTAATTAATTATTACTTGCACGATTCTCACTGCAACCGCTGTCACTCTCATAGCATTGCCCTAGATAATAACGCTTTTTACTAAGTCGTTGTTTCCAAGCAATCTCGCTTTATTAAAGCTGACATAATTAATGACTTTTGTATCCACTACCTACGAATAGGTAGAACACATCATTGAATCATGTTTTGACTTTCAGTAATTAAGGCGTCCATTTATCCATTATTATGTCTTTTCTGATAACCAATTGAAAAACTTGCCTTACGGATTTTTCAAGGTAATTAAGACAATATCCAAATTAATTATTTTCTTATTCCAAAAAAATACTCGAGAAAAATTTGAGTAATTAAAGTAATAGGAAGAAAAAGATAGATAGTGAAGAAATAAACATACTGCCACATACTATGTTTGATATATAAATTGCAAACAAACTTAAAACAATTAATGTATCTTACAACAGTCAAATACAAACCAAGTATGCCACTAGCGTGATCAAATACTGATTAATGCTCAAACAAAATTTTCTGGTCCCACGACGTAACATATAGGCTAGAGACCACTAAGGTGGCATGACTGCCAAATCGTGCCTAAGCTTATACCATAAATTTAGCACCAAAAATTTTATTTATGTTTTGATACTCCTCCTATGGGAGGTCGCACGCCACTGATAAAATTCTACAGCTATCATTTAGAAGTCTACTCATATGAATTTGTAATTCCTAGGAAGTCTAGCTCCCACTAGAGTGGGTCGGTAAATTCGTAAAAATTATAAATAAACCAATTTATGGAGACCATATACCACACTTATTTATTTATCTTAAAAATAATAAAACTTAGTTGTAATTATCGCTTAGTTATTTTAAATATTATTTTTCATAATTATCACATAAAGCAGAAAAGATAAGATAATTCTACTTCAAACATGATAACACATTTATCAAATAAAGTAGGAAATAAATAAAATTACAATCCATTTACATTAGATAAAATTATCCAAACCGGATAATTAAAAAAATTGAAAATTTTCAGAAAATTCAAAATAGATTAAAAAATCCAATTTTTTTTTCCAAAAAAAACAAAACCCTAGGTTTCTATTTGCTCCGCTGGACACCCCCACCAATCGAATCCACTCGACGAGGAGAGTTATTTGGCACCTTCAATTTCACTGATCATTGCCTCCATCACTGTGAAATCGGCTGAAAAGTCCTGACCCGCCACTGCCGACAACCCTAGGTTTTCGATTTTGAAGCAATTAACGACGACTTTCCGATTTCTAACCACCATTAGACGCGCCTCGACGAGGCATTTTCAATGGTGCCATAAGTTGCATGATCCAAGGTCGGGAAAGCCGCCAATTTGGCGGTGGAATACCTTTGGGTCGCGACATACACAGCGCCAGCTTCTCGTCCAAAATTCACCGGCCACGGTAAAGCTCACGGCTAGGGACCGGTGGCAAACTGAAGCCGAAGCCATGGGCTCCAAAAGCCAGAATGTGCTAAGTCTCAAATCGGAGGGGATCAACGAAATTTGGGTTTAAATTTCACGAATTTACAAAAAAATCACGAGAAACCTACGAACCCTAACCCTATCGATCTTTCAGGCCAAAATTCTCAGCCGGTCCTAAGTGAAGCCAGGACAAAGACGCGTCGATTGGAACTGGAGTTTGCTGGAGGACGTTAGCCAATCGACGGGAATCGATCGGTCAAACTTGGCACGATAGGGTAGGGTTTTTAGCAACCCTAACTCGTGCAACCGGCAATTTCCGCTGCCTCCCGCCGCTTCTGGACGTGCCACCGGTGGTGTTAGAAAGCCCTCAGACCAGGCTAGGCCGTGGCCTTGGTCTAACAGTCCAAATGCCACCAGTTTGCTTTGATGTGTCAAGCGATGGGTTGTTGACCAAATCAAAATTGAACCCTAGGGTTCGGTTCCGACCAACCACCATCAAATTCCACCATCTGCACCTCCCTAGGGTGTTTGACGACCTGGTGGTTCACATCGTTGCGCCACCCTTCAGGTGGTGGCTCGATTTAATCTTTCTTTGACATCAATTCGAATCCGTTTCGATTTTTCTAATGTTTTTATAATTAAAACCTTAGGTTTGTCAAACCCGTTTTGGATAAAACATTAAATCTAAAACGTTGTCGGGTAGAGCTCCGCGACACAAGTGTCATGGCCCAAACCTAATGCTCCGTTCTTCATGTTCTTCGCTTGATTTCTAGTCCAATTACATTTAACTACAAGAAATAAAAGAAAAATAGCCTAATCTAGCATGGTCAACCGCCATGGGTTAACAATTATTTGGAAAATGAATATTAAATAGATCACAACATTCATTCCATGCAATTCGGATAAGAATTTCTAGTATGGAAAAGCAAAAGAAAAATAAATAAATTAATTTTTCTATATCAGTGCCTAGATCTGGCTCTGATACTAATTGATGGGGATTTAATTCCAATGAGTGAATTTCCATTCTCCAGGATCTTTTCAGGTTAATATATAAAATTAAAATAAACAAAATTATTTAGATCTGCTACCTAGAACGCATATAGAGCATGCAATTTATAATTTAAATCCTAAACATGCATACTACAGATCTAAATACTTACAGGGATTTGATCTCCAAAGATTAGAAGATTGCTCGCGCTTCTCCATGTGTAGATTTTAATATTTACCCTAGATATTCTAATTTATTCTCAATTTAAGGTTTGAATATTGGTGTGGGCAATAGCTACCAAACATACATGACTAGAAAATAAGAAGAAAATAGAACACTGCAGAGAGAACTGCAATAGGGAATGTTAGTGAATTATTTTCTTTTTCTCTCCTATTTATAGAATATATATGGGCTAGATTAGGGGTTCAAGGAAATTTGGACTTTGTCTCCTATTGGGCTTTTACTAATTAAATTGAGTCATAGTTTAATATAAGCCCATAAGAATATTAATCTGGACCACTATAGAAATTAATATTAAATTACCCGTCCAAATCCAAATTACGAATAATCTGAACATTCTTTTAATTAATTTATTTCCCATGTTTAAGATTATAATGTCCATTAATTAATTTAAGTCGTTTGCTGGCTTCAATTAAATAATATCTTTTACAAAAAATGGTCTAGTTCAAAAGCTTTATTTATTATAATTTGGAATAAATTCCAAGTCGGTTGGGCTTCTGTATAATAAAACCATTTTCTGAACTCCTCGTGGGGATATTATCAACCCGGGCTCTCCCGAGACACGATTCAATGCAATAACAATCCTAGCACCGTTAGATTAATTACAATTACCCAAGATATTAGGATTCTTTGGTTACGAAAAATCCGCACATTTTGATAAATCAAAATAGTGCATAACCAATATCGTATGCTCAATGGTATATACAAATATTAAAAAATAAATAATCACCGAGATCTTGTGTTTCAGTAATCAACAAGAAAGACTTATCTCAACGTGAATCCATTCAGTGCTATACCGCGCTAGTGTCACTTGTTTACCAACATTAGGACTGACACTGCACCCTTTCGCGATAGATCGTCTAAGTATATCTAGGTTTTGAAACCTAATTTTCTTTTGCAAGGCACCGATTGAGAGACCTTTTGTGATGACCTGACCATCATTTAGTCTATAATGTAGAAGACCTAGACTTGCTTGCACGATTATAATCACATATTATGTTTGCTAAGAATATAATCACTAGATATAAAGGGCGAGCCATACAACAATAATAATTATTCACAAGAGCCGGAGAATGGTAGTTCTTATGGTTATTCATACATAAGCAACTCGTAAAGCATGTTTTGTAGTATGCAACCCCAACACATGTCACATCGTAATAACCAGTAGCCCCTAATAGAGCTTATAGCTCTACCTAGACAATGTGACATTTCACATCATAATAACCAATCACCCTTGATAGAGCTTATAGCTCTTAGGAAATATGGTATAGAACACACATAATCTCTTGTACACCAATAGCAGTACCACAACCCTATGACATGCCAATTATACCCAGAGTACACAATCAAGCACGGAGCACAATCACATATGTCACCACATATATTCATAATTCATTTATCTCTTAATGACATCACATATCTTGTAATCATATATAATCACATAAGTACACATAAAGTCATTTAAGTATTATATGCTAGCACATAAGAGAATTAGGTTACTTAAGTGTTGAGCATGCTACCTCAAAAGAGCTTATCAAGCCCGACTATCACTGCTCATTTTCTTTTCCTCACTTAGAATGACTCGGGCCTACTTTCTCTTTACCTTTAACATATAAACAAAAATATAATCAATTCAAGATGTCAACGTGCTCTAAAATTTACTTAGTTTACTATCATTTCCAAATCTTCCGACTTATTCCCCAATATTTCACTTCTACTGGCTACTTGTCATTCTGGATCAAGATTTTCGATTCAACTTTGAACGGTCACATTTCTAGGCTCAATTCATCCAATTGATAGCTGACATTAAATAAATTTAAGTCTAAACCTATCCATACTCATCAACCAGTAACTTCGAGCCTTGGCTTAACTCACCAAAAATAGAAGACGGTAAAAATCTTGTAAAATTACACTAGCTATCATTATTCGTCAAGAACCCAATTTTATCATCCACAATATCATACTAAAATCACATCTCATGAGTCAATCCAGTCATTCATTTCGCTATTTACTGGACTAATCCAACGTCAGATTTTTTATGTTTATCGATTCATATAATAATAAAACCACAATAAGGCATGAATCAAAATCCACTTATCCATATTTAATCAAAATCCTAGGTTTAACAGTCCCTATATGGATCATCCCTCGTAAACTTCATTCATGGATTCATTTCTTGTTCGATTATTAATTCTAGCAACATTTGTTGCTATTATATAACACATTCCTAATATCAATTAAATTAAATAACAACCCAAATTCTTGAATAAAAGGCCTAGAGGGGTTTTATGCATAGGTTCAATTAATCCCATGCAAGGGCAAAATCTTAGTAATTCAGCGTCAACGAGCACTAACCAATCAACAAATCAAAAGATAAAACCATCATCTAACTCAACCTATATGGAACAAAAATTTAGGTCTTTAGAATTCAACATCTTATTAACCACATGTTATAAAAATAGGCTAAGATGGTAGTCCTAGCTCAATAACCTCCCGTTGGTGTGTTTAGATCGATACATCGATGAAAATCGGCTGATAAATTGAAGATTTGAGCTCACTCTCTTATTCCTTCTATGGATAACGAAATTGTTGATAGGAAAGTGATGTTGAAGGTGAATAGTATCTGATAGGACTATTTGTAGTGGGTCTCTTTATTATTTTATTTACTACAATCGTAAAGTAGACAAGTGACAACTATTTAACAAGTGACAACTCGTGAAATTAATCTAGATAGTTCCTCATACTTCTAAATTGACTATAAGTCAAATATATCATCCCAAATTATTTAAATTTCGTTGCATGCAGATTCCAAAGAAAATGTGGCAATTTCACATGCAATGATGATTTTGTCCTTTTTCCATAATATATATACTAATGCTGATTTAATTCCAATTTCCTTCTCAATTCCACTAAAATTATGCTTCTTATAACTATTTATAATAGTATTTTGGTTCATAATATTTGTAATTAATTATCTTAAATAAATTCGCCATTTTTCGGCGTCGAAACGATTGCCGAAATTCTAAATCAGCAATTATATATAAATCATTATATTTCTTCAATCTCATTCATATGCTACCCCAACATGAATTTCCTATATAATTTTAGTCATTTATTATGTAATATTTCTATTTATTATTACTATTTTTGAATGCCGCAAAACCTTAATTCCCTGATTTTCTATTCAGAACAGTGAATTCCGACTAGGGTAATTTTTTGGGCGTTATAACTCTACCATCCTAGAAAAATTTCATACTCAAAATTTACTGACCCGGTTCGAATAAGGTAGGATATTGTTGTCACATCGTCTGCTCTGGTTCCCGCATAGCTTCTTTGAGCTTGTGACTCTGCTTATTTCGAAGCTCCTTTACCTCATGAGCTAAGATCTGTATAGGCTCTTCTTCATAGATTAGATCAGGCTGTAACTCAATTGATTATGCCGTTATTACATGCGAGGGATTTGATCTGTATCTTGTCAACATTGACATGTGAAACACATTATGTATCTTCTCCAACTTAGGTGGCAATGCAAGTTTGTATGCCACTGTACCCACTCGTTCTAGCACCTCGTAGGGTCCAATAAACCTTGGGCTCAGCTTGTCTTTCTTGCTGAACCTGAGTACTTTTTTCAAAGGTGACACCTTCAAAAACACTTTGTCACCAGCTTCGAATTCAATATCTTTTCTCTTCAAATCAGCGTAGGATTTCTTCTATCTGAGGCAACTTTTAATGTATCTCGTATTACCCGTACCTTCTCTTCGGCTTCTTGAATCAAATCTAGCCCCACTATCTTGTTCTCACTGAGCTTTTTCCAGCACAAAGGTGTGCAACATTTCCGGCCGTACATTGCTTCATACATGGCCATCTGAAAGCTTGACTAATAGTTGTTGCTGTTTTAAGCAAACTCAATTAAAGGTAGGTACCTCTCCCAGCTATCTTCAAACTCAATAATACAACTACTCAGCATATCTTCTCGAATTTGTAATACTATTTTAGATTGCCCATCTGTTTGTGGATGAAATGTTGTACTAAAGTTCAGTTTAGTACTCAAGGCTTCCTGTAACTTCTTCTAGAATCTCAAAGTAAACCTTGGATCACTGTCAGAAATGATAGAAATAGATACTCCATGTAGTCTGACGATCTCATTAATATACAATTCGGTTAACTTCTATAGGGAATAATAAGTTCTTACAGGAAGAAAATAAGCTAATTTCGTTAGTCTATTGAAAATTACCCATATCAAATCTTTCTTCTTTGGCGTCATCGGTAGCTCGGACACGAAATCCATAGTAATGCAATTCCATTTCCATTCTTCGATAGTAATCGGTTGGAGTAGTCCTGATGGCACTTGATGCTCGGTTTTTACCTGTTGGCATATTAGACATCTAGCTACAAATTCAACAATGTCGCTTTTCATATTTGGCCACCATTAATGTTCCTTCAAATCTCGATACATTTTGTTGCCTCCAAGATGTATTGAATACGAACGATGGTGCGCCTCCTGGAGTATTTGTTTCTTCAGCTCCTTGTGGTCAGGTACACATAATCTATTCTTGAAATATATATTGCGATCAACATCAAGTTTGAATTCTTCAGTTTTTCCATCTCTAGCTTGCTCCACTTTCATTCTCAACTTAATATCTGTCTTCTGAGCCTCTTTAATTTGTTGCAGCAGTGTAGGCTTCAAAGTCAACTCCGCTAGTAAGCTACCATCATCCAGTGCTTTTAACTGTATGTTCATCGTCTTCAAAGATGCCATAGATTTTCTGCTTAAGGCATCAGCAACCACGGTCGCCTTACCAGGGCGATAATCGATAATGAAATCATAATCCTTAAGTAATTCCATCCATCCCCTTTGTCGCAGATTCAACTCCTTCTGCATAAATAGGTATTATAAACTTTTATGATCAGTGTAGATGTAGCACTTTTTTCCATAAAGGTAGTGTCTCCAAATCTTTAATGCAAATACGATTGCCGCCAATTAGAAATCGTGGGTGGGTAGTTCTTTTTGTGTGGTTTCAACTGCCTCGAAGCATATCTTGTCACTTTATCCTCCTGCATCAGACACATCCTAATCTGTCGTGTGAAGTGACGCTGGAAATAGTATAGTCTTTTCCTGGTCTGGTTGGGTTAGTATGGGTGCCTCCGTCAAAAGTTTCTTCAATCGATCGAAACTAACATGACACTTCTCATTCCAATGGAATGGTGCATCCTTCTGCAATAGAGTAGTCATATGTTTCTCTATAATTGAAAATTCTTTCACGAACCTTTGGTAATAATTAGCCAATCCTAGAAAACTTCAAATTTCTGATACATTATTGGGAGGCTTCTAGTTTACTACAACTTCAATCTCCTTTTGATCAACTTTGATCCATTTTGCTAATACAATATGCCCTAAGAAAGCAATCTCAGACAACAAGAACACATATTTTCTAAACTTAGCATATAGCTGGTTTTCACTTAGTGTTTGCAAAACTATCCTCAAGTGCTGCTTGTCCAGACATGGCTAAAGAAATCCTATTCATCAAGTCCATAAATGTTGCAGGAGGATTAGTTAGCCCAAATGGCATAACCAAAAAATCATAGTGACCATACCTAGTCCTGAACGCCATCTTAGGTATATCAAACTATTTCACCTTCGTTTGATAGTACCCAGACCTTAGATCAATTTTCGAGAATATGCTGGCACCGTTTAGTTGATCAAAAAGATCATCAGTTCACGATAGTGGGTACTTGTTCTTAATCGTCACTTTATTTAGCTGTCTAAAGTCAATGCATAGCCTCAGTGTTCCGTTCTTCTTCTTGAAAAACAATACAGGTGCTCTCCAAGGCGATATACTAAGCCGAATGAACCCTCTATCAAGTAACTCTTGTAATTATGCCTTCAGCGCCTTCAATTTTGTCAGGGACATCCTATAAGGTGCAATGGAAATAGGAGTTGTCCTGGCAAAAACTCTATAGCAAATTTCACCTCTCGATTAGATAGTAGTCCTGGTAGCTCATCAGGCTGAAATCACATTACTGAGATAGTCATTTCTTTCGCCAATCACTGACACATCATTTCCATCAGACATGCGCAATGTCAATCTCTTCTTACTGCAGTCTATTACTACTTCATGCACAGACAGCCAATCCATGCATAATATTAAATCAAATTAATGAAAAGACAACTCCAACAGATCAACTAAAACCCATGCCCCTGAACTTTGATCGGACAAGCTCTATGAACTCGATTAAATATCACCCTCTTACCCAACGAGTTAGACAATTCTACCTCACAATTTGTTTGCTCTTAGGGTAACTGATGGTCCTCTATAATCTTAGAGTACATATATGAGTGGGTAGAACCTGGGACAATCAATGCAAAAATTAGAATATTAAATAACTGAAACATACCTAAGATAACGTTTGGGGCACCATGCTCCCTTCTGGCACATATAACATTAGTACGAGCTGGGGCTCTTGGCTTTGGTCTTGATACTACTTCTCATGGTACCCTTAGTTGTTGCCCAGATCCAAAGCTAGGTCTAGGTCTCCTTCCTCGAGGTGGTACTACTCCTCATCTGTTTGATGGGGTCGATGTTGTTTCATATACTTTCGGGCAGTCCCCCACGAAGTAATCTGTAGCTCCACATCCAAAGCATCTACCCGTCATCTAGCGAAAATCACCAAAATAGCGATACCCACAATAATCACAGGTTGGTAAACGATCAGACCTCCCGCATTAGCTACTGATGTAGTCTACAACCTCTGCGAGGGTCTTAAATCGGGCCTCTATCTCTTGTTGTAATCAAGCCCCACTGGAGTCGATGATCTTCCACCGCAACAATCTCTATATTTTTTTCCAGGCCTTTGAGAAGTGGGTCTGGAGCAACTATCTATTTCATTACATTTTCTGTTGTATCTCATTATTGATAACAGTGGTCATTCGTTCAGCTGCATTGGCCTTAGTCGATAGTATTGCAAATATATTATCTCTACACCCAATAAGTCCCTCTAAATGGTCATTCTTAGCCCCAATCTGAATCTTCTACACATGTCTGCATTAGTAGTAACCATCTCTAGGGCATATCTCACAAGTCAACGGAGCTCAATCTCGTACTGCTAGACTATACACTCTCCATGTATTTGTTAGGGTATATACTGAAAAGTAAACTTCTAGCTGCTTTGTATTTGTAAACCAATATATGAGAAGATTATTATTTTGGTACAGTGGTTTGAATTTTCATACTATGTTGTCTTACAAACTGTTATGATTAAGCAAACATGTCTAAGTCTTCTACACTATAGATTGAGTGGGTAATCAGGTTATCATTGAAGTTCTCTCAGTCGGTTTCTTGCAGAAGAAAAAATAAAGTTTCACAACCCAGATAGACTTAGACAATCTATCGTGAAAGTTTGCAGTGTCAGTACAAAAGTTTACTAACCTTGGTAAATGATGCGCAACTAGTTTTGATACGAGCTATCATTGAGGAACCCGCCAGCTGTATCAAGTAATTTAGTTCCCCACTCTCCAGTTATACTAAGGCTAGTATTTGGTAAGTTGGGTTGTCGATCTCACGAGGAATGGTTGTCCACCCAGTTTGAAGGTGTTCTTGTGTTTTGGCGATGCCACAACGCCTACTTGTAAGTGTGGGAAACTATCTACTAAAGAGAAAATATCAATCAACAATTAAATAAACAAAGAAAGAACTAAACAAGTTTAAGGAAATTTAATCATGCTTAAGGACTAAACTAATTATTTGAAAAATGTAAAGCTGCAGGCATAGTACTAAACAGACAGGAAAGCATAACAAACTCAGATACGCATGCATATTACCCTATATGGCAGTACAACTATTAAAGCTTAATTTAAAGAACAGACTTTATACTTTTCGGGTAACTTTGCTCTGAGCTTGTGGTCCCTTACTTCAACTACCACTAATTTATGCTATACTGAAAAGGACTAATGTACTACTCTATGGACCACTTCAGATTCAACCTCTCATTTCCTCCCAAACCCTAATGTTCAGAGCCAGAAGTTATGAAGATGTTGGATAGGCTCCGATGGGGTTATTCTTACCGAAAAGCGAAAACAATCGGAAATAACACTATCTAACTAGCCAACTTACTGGTCCTTAGAGCTTGACTTGCTAAGTTACACTAACACATGCAGTTGGAAAAGACGGTAAATGAAATACTAGGGATGTTGACATTACACAAACTTGAACAATAAACTTGAAAAACAGACATTACTTGTAAAATATTAACAAAAATAACGAGAAAACAAGAAACACAACAACTAAACATTAACAAGTGCTTCAAAACAAACAGTTCAAGCTCGGTTCTACAACCACTTTTAACTACAAATAAACACTAGTAAACTGAAAACAAAGTGTTTCAACAGATGATTCTTCACACAAGCGATGGACGGTGGCTGGACTTAGAGATCTAGGTGGCTAAGGTCGTAAATTGTAAAAGCCGAGGAATGAGGATGAGGGCTGGGTTTCTCAAATCTGCTTCTCATTATTCACACTCATAACAACCCACGCAGCCTCCAACACTCATCGTATAACACCGCTCTCCTATAAGCTGCTCATCTCCTCTTGCTTTATATTCACTTCCTAGGGTTGCATGCGGGGCATAATCATGTGCCCGCATCCCTATGGTCCTAATCATGCACATGAGGCTAGCATCCTCAGATGTGAACTTCGCTAGGTGTTGCCCTTCGATCCTGCCTTCCACCAGTGCATCGCCTGGCCAGCATACTTGTCTTCTTTCTCACGTGTCTTCCTTACTTCAGCTACCACCACCAGCCAATTAACCACATCTCAATTTCTTACCTTTCCTGCTCTTCATGCGCCAAATTTGCACCTTTCTGTGTAGATTAAATCAAGATTTTCTCATTTCTTCAACACAATTTTGATTCCTTTAAAAGCTTACTGCCTATCCTTTTTATATTTACACAGCCCAATATGTCATCGTTATTAATTGTCCCTTCTTTATATATTTCTGAGCTAGGAAAGAAAGGGTTCAAGCTCAATCACAGCTTCTAGGGTTGATTTTTCTAGGTAATTGTTCGAAAGAAATTAGGCTCAAATTGGCTCACCCTATGTCTCCTATCATTTGCCACTATGACCTTGAAATATTCTAATTATGCTTTTTGTTCATTAAACTCTCAGAAAGGAATGATGTAGAGACTGCTCCACTTTAAGCTCAATTCTCTCGTTTTTAGTGGGGGTAATGCATTACTATAAGTAGAACATCATCCTCAAACTAATCCAATTAATCAACCAATTTAACAATTAATCCATTTAAACTGCCTAATTTATTAGTATTTATCTACTAGTGATGACTCACTAAAGACCGCAAGGCAATCACACCCTCCTCACACTTGGACGGAACAGAGTGAGTCCAAGGTATGGGTTGTGATTGTCGACTAAACAAAATAAAACGAAGAAAGAGAAAGAAAAACAACAAAACAAAAGGACATAAAGACACAACAAAACAAAAGAATAAACATAACAAAAAAATCTAGGGGGAGATGTAGTGTTCACTAGTTTCGCCAACTTCGGCGTGCAAGATTGATCTTTGATAAGCTCAGCTTGTTTAGGTCAATGGTTGGCTGAGGTCCTTCTTCTTCATCTGTTGGTACATCTTCAGCTGTCTTAGTTGGTGGTGTTGCTTCTCCGACCTCTTGGTTAGGTCCTTCTGGTGGTATCGGCAGTGTTTGGACAATATTCCAAATGTCCATTGTGAAAATTCCAAGGCTTTTCCTCATGAAGTGTATTGCATCCTCCATATCCTTCAATTAGTTTCTTTGTTGTTCCAATTGATCTTCCATCCCCTTCATCATGTTGTTTAATTTGCCGATATCCATATATCTCAGCGGGCCAGCCTGTGCATCTTGCGTAACGATGTGTGGGGCAACGTTCGAAGATAGGATGGCTTCCCCCAGTGTGTAGAATAGGGGAATGCCCTTCCGCACGGTCAGAACCAGAGTACCTAGCAAGAAATTCTGATCAAAGTTAGATGGAGGGGGACACATTTCGAGACACAAATCTTCGGGCAATTTAAATTCATAGTTCCTTGACAAATAAGCACTTAGCACATGATAAAGGGTGATGTTTCTAGTTGGTGTGAACAAATCAACTTAACTTGGTAAGCTAGCAAAAAACCAAGGTCTACTTTAGTCTTCTGGTGCATGTACCATATCATATACAAATCGGCTATAGAAAGTCGGTTGAAACATGTGGTTTGGGCTAGCATATTGTAAGCTAAATAAGTTTGACACATTCTCAAGACAGGGTTAGATAAGTGATGGGCATGGGACTGAGTAGCCTTAAATAGTTCAAACGCGGGGTGTGCCAAGGCTGCCCAAATAGCCTGTTGGTCAAATAGTAACGAGTACCTATTCGGTACACCCCTTTTTGCGGCCTAAAACTGATAATTCTTGGCCTCGGCCTCTTCCATCTACAAAATCCTTAGTCTAACATTCCATTCTAGTAGAGACAATTCATGGTATTCTCCAAACAGTTTGAAAGCAATTGAAGTTTCCTATAAAATAACATTAGTAGTAAATTCGAAGGAGTTGAAAAATTCATCGACCAAAATCTTAGGCACGTTCATAGTAGGCACATCCAGCAACCATTAAAACCCAATATCATGAAAATACTTGAAAAATTCTTCCCTCATATCCATAGTATTTATAGTAGAGAGATCGAGAAGCTGCCTAGCCCGTCTAGCCCGAAACTCCTTACCGAGTCGGGCTGATACCTTTCCGGTGACCGTGAGGTTGGGGCTACTTTAGATCCAGTCGATCAAGTCCTGATCTAACTCTAATCTTTGCTTTTGAAACTTCCTTGCCTTACTTCGGGCGGAGTCTACCATAGAGAAAGCTTGGAGGTGTTTTCCGGCTTTCTCCCTGTCTTCTTCTCACTCTCTCTTCTCGGCGTAATTTTTTTTTGTTAGAAGGTATTTCTCTCTTGGTTTGAAATTGCAGAGGAAATTCAAAGGGGTTTCTCTTTCTCTCTCTTTGTGGTGTGTGAGTAATAAGAGGGATGGGGGAAAGACCCTTTAAAGACTAAAAACAAGGACATCCATATAGCATATTGATTGGATGTATGCATATGTCAGGGCTGCTGACGCCTGCTCTAGTTTTTCTTTTTCGGGATTTGGAAATCTCCTCTTTCCCTAACCCTTGATCTCTTTGCCTGATTTGGATATATGAGACTCTTTTTAGGGTTAGGATTTGATTTCTTTTTGAACTTATCCCCTTGTCTTCAATGGCTCTTTCTCTCTGCCACGTGTTCTAAGCTGCTTAAGGAAACAACAATGCACAATGAAATAAAAGAAATTAAAAGAGAATAATAAGAAAACAAGAAATACTTATTTATTTACAAAGGAGTCCCCTAGGCATCTTATGTTGTTCTTGATTTGGTTACATCAGTTGGCCAGCGTAAGACACTTGGGTCTCGTTGATCCTCATGTTGACGAATGGGGCATGTATAGCGGAATTTCTTCCACTATATAGGCTTTAGTGCCGTTAAGAAATGCTTCAATCTTTGACCATTGACCACAAATGGTTTTGCTTCCTCTTCCATCCCCTGAATCTCTATGGCTCCATTTGTTCTTATCCCAGTGACAACATACGATCCCTTTCATTTAGACTTAAGCTTTCCAGGCATTAGCCTTAACCTGGATTGAAACAGTAGCACTAACTGGCCAATGTGAAAATTCTTTTTGTGAATATTCTTGTCATTCCACAACTTTATCTTATCTTTGTACCACGCCGAAGTGTCGTAAGCCTCTAAGGGCAACTCCTCGAGTTCTTAAAGTTGTAGCTTCCTTTACTCCTCACACTTGCTTGTTTCCATGTTAACTTGTTGGACAACCCAATATGCTTGTGCTCTAGCTCGATAGATAGATGACACATCTTTTCCTGAGATTCCTACAGTCTTCTCAATGATGTTTTTGATCTCCCGGTTTGATACTTCGACTTAGCCATTCGCCTGGGGGTGGTACGGAATGGACAGTCTATGGTGCACTCCGTATTTTATTAGTAGACCTTCAATTTGCCTATTGCAAAAGTGTGTTCATTGATCGTTGATCACCGTATGTGGAATTCCATATCGGCTAAAAATGGTAGACTTGAGGAATATTCACACCTCCTTTGCCTCATTAGTTCTGGTCACCTTTGCTTCCACCCATTTTGATACACATAGTCCATGGCGTGCATAATGTAGCTATTTCCATAGGAACTTGGGAATGGTCCCATGGAATCCATTCCCCAAACGTCGAACACTTGCATCTCGTCTCTCCAAGAAATTTCCCCCATCATTTGGCATTTTTCGCATTGCTTGCAGAATAGATGCGCGTCGCGGTGTAGACTGGGCCAATGTAACCCAGTATCTAATATTTTCCTTGTTATTTTTCTGGCTCCAAAATGTCCTCCGCATGCATATGAATGACAATACTCTAGCACACTTCTTTGTTTCGCGCTCTGAGATACATCTCCGTATTATCTGGTCCACTCCTACCTTCCATAGATAAGGGTCATCCCACAATTAGTACTTGGTTTCACTCTTCAGCTTCATTCTTTTGGCTTTGTTGAGAACTTCAATAGGTGGAAGTTGGCCAGTTGACAAGTAGTTCACTAAGTCAGCGTACCATGGCTCCCTTATTGTATTATCCTTCTCTAGGCTTCTCTTAACTTGCTTGCCCTCATCTTCTCTTAAGTTCTCTTTAGTGATAACACACAGTGTTCTTCAGGGAAGGCTTCCGTGATGGGTTGCCCATCTTCATTGTCAACTAGCCGACTAAGGTGGTCTACCACCTTATTTTCGGCTACCTTCTTATCCTTGATTTTAAAATCGAATTCTTTCAATAGAAACGCCCACCTTATCAATCTAGGTTTTGATTCTTTCTTCCCTAGCAAGTATTTGAGTGCTGCGTGATCAGTGTGGACCACGACATTAGAACCTAGTAAATACGGCCGAAATTTTTCAAAGGAAAAAATCACGACCGAGAGCTCCTTCTCCTTCGTGTCATAATTCCTTTAAGTTTTATTTAAGGTCTTGGAAGCATAGTGGACGATATGGCTCTCCTTCCCGACTTTTTGGCCTAAAACAGTCCCACGGTATAATCGCTGGCATCACACATTATCTCAAAATGTTGACTCCAATCCGGCGCTTGCATGACCGTGCGCTGGTCAAATCGCTCTTCAGTGCCTCGAATGCTGCTTGACAATGTTTGTCGAATTTGAACGACACATCATTTTGGAGAAGTCGAGTAAGTGGCCGAGCTATCTGGGTAAAATCTTTGATAAACCTACGGTAAAAACTCGCATCGCCCAAGTGTTAGGGTATATACTGAAAAGCAAGCTTTGAGATGCTTTGTACTTGTAAATCCTTATTTCCCAATTTATGAGAAGATTATTGTTTTATCACATTGATTTGCTTTTCATATAGTTTTTTCTTATGATTCATTATGATTAAGCAAATATGTCTAAGTCTTTTGCATTATAGGCTGAGTGGTGATCAGGTTATCATTGAAGGTTTCTCAGTCGGTTTCTTGCAAAAGAAAAACTAATTTTCACAACCTAGATAGACTTAGATAATTTATCGCAAAAGGTTGCAGTGTCAATCCAAAACGTTTACTAGTCTTGGTAAACAAAAGACACTGGTGTGGTATACCACTGAAAGGATTCACGTGAGATAAGTCTTTCTTGCTGATTACTGAAAGACGAGGTCTCGATGATATTTATTTCTTAATCTTTACATATAACATTGAGCATACGTTATTAATTACGCACTGCTTTGATTTATCAAAAGGTGCGGGCTTTTCGTAGCCTAAGAATCCTGATGTCTAGGGCAATGATAATTAATGACTAAGAGGTGTTAAGATTGTTATTGCACTGAATCGTATCTTGGGAGAGTCTGGGTTGATAATATCCCCAAGAGTAGTTCAATAAAAGGTTTTATTATACAAAAGCCCGACAGGCTTAGAATTTATTCCAAAGTATAATAAAAAAAGAATTTTGAATTAGAGGTAAAAGTTATTAATTAATTAAAACCAGCAGCATGTTTAAATTAATTAATGGATATTAGAATCTTAAACACGGAAAATAAATAAATTAAAAAGGAAAGCCCAGATATTCTGTAATTTGGATTTGGAAGGGTAAGCCAATATTAATTTCTAGTGGTACAAATTAATATTCTGTTGGGCTTATATTAAATTGGGTCTCAATTTAATTAGTAAAGCCCAATAGGGAGGCCATGTCCAAATTTTCTTGGAGCTCCAATCTGGCCCATTATAACTCTATATATAGGAGAAAGGAATGAACAAAACTCACTTTTAACTTAAACCTAGCTAGCAATTTCGAAAATTACACTAGCACACAGACTACATATTTTCAAAAATTGCAAGGTTTAATACGTAGTTCTTTTGTTCTCTTCATTCTCTTTCAAGTCCTATAGGTTTGATAGGTATTGTTCGACCAAAATACAAAAAATTTAGGAGTAGAGAACGGATTAGAAGATCTAAGGTTGAAAACATTCAACTTACGTGGAGAAGAAACAAGCCATCGTCAAATCTTTGGAGATTCAACAAGGTAAAAAAATTGAAAACCATGTAGAAGCATGTTTAGGATTTATTTTCTATGCAAAGCATGCTTACTCGTATTCTTGTATAAAGTAGGGTGATTTAATTGGTAAAAGGAATTTCTTATATTAATCTAGTAGATCCCGGGAAGAGGATTCCTTCAACGGAATATTTAAAACCCCAACACCAAGAAACCTCGAACTTTTCTTTAGTTGGTTGGGTAGGGCGATTGAGAGATGACCTCCACCTTAGCTTTGTCCACCTGAATTCCTTCTTCGGACAGCAAATGTCCTAACACGATTCTTTCATTTACCATGAAATGACACTTCTCATAATTTAAAACCAAGTACCTCTTTTCACACCTTGTCAAAACTGCATCCAAATGATGCAAACACTTCACGAACGTCTCCCTATAGACTGTGAAGTCTTCATAAATATTTCCATGCATTCTTCAATCATATCCGAAAAAAATACTCATTATACACCTTTGAAAGGTCCCGGGTGCATTGCATAATCCAAACGGCATCCTTCAGTCTGGTTGGCTTGGAATTTATTCCCAAGTATAATTAATAACAAATTTTGAACTAGACCACTCTTGGTAAAAGATATTAATTAATGAAAGCCAACAGCATGCTTAAATTAATTAATGGATATTACAATCTTAAACATAGGAAATAAATCAATTAAAAAGAAAGCTCAGATTCTTTGTAATTTGGATTTGGACATGTAAGCCAATATTAAATTCTATAGTGGTTCAAATTAATATTCTATTGGGCTTATATTAAATTGGGGCTTAATTTAATTAGTGAAAGTCCAATAGGGAGGCATAGTCAAAATTTCCATGTATTCCTAATCTAGCCCATCTATATTCTATAAATAGAAGAAAATGAGAAGAAATATTAAATAAGTTTTTCACAACTACACACACATCATAGAATTTTCATCCGCCCCTACCACAGGGATCGAAAATTTCATCCATTCCACACTCAGCGTATTTCTCCTTATTTCCTTCTCAAAACCTATAGGTTTGATAGTTTTGCCCACATCAATATTCAAACTTGAAATTTTGGAACAGATTAGAAGATCTGAGGTTAAGGAATTAAAAGATCTACATGTGGAGAATGAGTTAGCCATCTTCTTATCTTTAGAGATCAAGACAAGTAAGTAATCTAAACCAACAAGAAAACATGCCTTAGGATTAATTATCTGTTTTTACATGTTTTAATTCACATTCTAGTTAAGTAGGAATATTTGAAATCAGTTATATTTTTTTTATATTATCCTAGAACGATCTCGGGTAGGGGATTCCTTCATTGGAAATTCAAACCCCAACAATTGGTATCAGAGCCGGATCTAAGCACCGATATAAGAAAAAATATTTTTCTGTTTTTCCTACTTGTTGCCTGCTAGTTGTTCTGTTTTTCTGAATTGAATGTGTTTGTTGGTTTATTCTTCGTTTTTCAATAATTGTAAACCCACAGGGCTTGACCGTGGTAGATTAGGACATTTTCTTCTTTTTAATTTGTATTTGTAATCGAGAACGAAGAACACAAGGAACGAAGACGAAGGCCGGATCCGGGCCACTACATAATGTCGTGGAGCCCTACCCGACAATGGCTCGAGTGCATCGTCAGACTGAGATGGTTGTAGACCTTGCACGCATTAGTGTAGGGGTGAACCGTGTACGCCGCCGAAAGCTGCTTGGCAAGCGATGGGCAGACGAGGGCCGGGCGCTGGACGCGCGCACGGTGCGCGAGTGCCAGACTATGCGGCAACCAGCCCAGCACGTGGATGCCTCGCATCCGAGCTGTGCGAGAGGGGACGACTGGCGATGGGCGCGCGCGGGTAGACGACGTGCGCTGTGCATATTGTTGGGGTTTAAATTCTAATGAAGGAATTTTCCCTTTCCCAGGATCTTTCCAGGATGAGATATCAAATATAATTAGCCAATTTTATTTACAGATATGCTGTCTAGAACTCACATAAAATACATAATTTAGAATTTAAATCCTAAATCATGATACTAAGGATCTGAATAGTTACAGAACTTGATCTCCAAAGATTAGAAGATTACTCGCGCCTTCTCCACGTGTAGATCTTGATATATACCCTAGATCTTCTAACTTATTCCCAATTTTAGGTTTGAATATTGGTGCAGGCAGTAGCTATCAAACCCTATAGGACTAGAGAAAGAAAAGAAAAGAAAATTGACGTGAATCATGTTGATTTTCTTATTCTTCTCTCCTATTTGTAGAATATGTATGGGCTAGGTTAGGGATCCAATAAAATTTGGACTAGACCTCCCTATTAAGCTTTTACTAATTAAATTGAGTCTCAATTTAATTCAAGCCCAATAGAATATTAATTTGGACTACTATAGAAATTAATATTAACCTACCCGTCCAAATCGAAATTACAGATAGTATGGGCTTCCTTTTTAATTAATTTATTTCCCGTGTTTAATATTCTAATATCCATTAATTAATTTAAGCTTGCTGCTGGCTTTAATTAATTAACAACTTTTACCAAGAGTTGTCTCGTTTAAAAATTTCATTTACTATTCTTTGGAATAAATTCCATGCCAGCTTCTGTATAATAAAACCTTTTCTGAACACCTCTTGGGGATGTTATCAACCTGGTCCTCCAGGACACGATTAAATGCAATAACAATCCTAGCACCACTAGATATTAATTACCACTACCCAAGATATCAGGATTCTTGGGTTGCGAAAACCCACGCATTTTGATAAGTCAAAGTAGTGCATTATTAATACCATATGCTTAATGTTATATACAAAGATTAAGAAATAAATAATCACCGAGACCTCGTCCTTCAGTAATCAGCAAGAAATACTTATCTCAACATGAATCCATTCAATGCTATAGCACATTAGTGTCATTTGTTTACCAGTGTTAGTAAATGTTTGGACTGACAGTGCAACCTTTCACGATAGATCGTCTAAGTCTATCTAGGTTCTGAAACTTAATTTTCTTCTGCAAGGAAACCGACTGAGAGACCTTTAGTGATGATCTGACCATTATTCAGTCTACAATCCATAAGACCTAGACTTGCTTGCTCGATTATAGTTACATATTATATTTGCTTAGAATATAATCACCAGATTATAAAGAGCAAACCATGCAATAATAATATCTCTTCACAAGTGACAGAGAATGATAGTTCTTAGAATTAATCACTAGATTATAACTCCAACACGCACGACGTCAAGGCAGACGATTGGGTGGCGCGAGCCACGACCTTCCTAGCACCTCACTGTCCAGCTCGTGTCGAGCTTCAGCTCGGTGGATTACTCGAGCAATGGGAGAATGCGGTGGTGAGCGGCGGTGGTCTGGCGGTGGTTCCGGACCACTGGCTGGTTGGATTGGGTGGAGATTTGCTTGTCAAATCTATATCCTAATCCAATCTTGTAAAAAGATTTGGATAGAATTTTCCAAATTTATCCATAATCAAATCATATCTTGTTGAGATTTATCTTAACAAGATTTGATAATATCTTTTTTAAGATATAGTAGTATCTTATTTTTGAATAAGATATGTTCTAATATAATCTTTTTAGATTTGATCAAATCTTTCTAGATTTTATTTTATATTATCCGATTTGGATAACTATATCAAAATGTAAAAAGGTTTTAATTTGTTTATTTCTTGTTTTGTTTTGATAATTGTTTTATCCTGTGATGAGGTGGATTAATCTACCTTTTTCAGCTTTATGTGATAATTATGCAAAAATCATTTTTCTTCAAAATGACTTAGTAATAATCACGACTAAGTTTTTATTTTCTTGAAAATAAATAAGTGTCATGTATGGTCTAAAATATTTAGCCTTTTTATGAAGTAATTTCTAAGTATTTACCAACCCACCCTAGTGGGAGCTAAATTCTCAAGGAATTATAAGTTCATATAAGTAGACTTCTTAATTGATAAAACTTAGAATTTTAATAGTGGAGTACGACTTTTCCTAAAAGGAGTATCAAAACAGAAATAGAATTCTTAGTGGTAAAAATTATGGTATGAGCTTAGATATAATTTGGTAGTTATGCCACTTTAGTGTTCTCTGGTCTATCTATCAAATTATGTGACCATAAAATTTTATTAAACATGTTATAGTCTTTGATCACATTAGTGACTTGCTCAAAATCTATTTAACTGTTGTGAGATGCATGAATTATCTTATGATTTTTGCAATTTATGTGTCAAGCATGTAATGTGACTATAGTTTTATTTTCTTCTCAGCCTGTTTTACAATGTCGATCAATCCTCTTATGTCAATCCTAAAAGAAAACAAACTCGAAGGTAAAAATTATGTAGACTGGAAAAGAAATATAGATATAGTACAAATAGCCGACGACATTAAGTTTGTTTTGGAAACACCTTGTCCCCCTGTACCTACCAATTCTGCAACGAATGCGGTTAAGGAAACATATACCAAGTGGCACAAATGTAATGGGATAGTGAAGTGCTATATTTTGGCTTTAAGGTCAAATGTGCTTCAGCCACAACATCAAGCTATGCAAACAATCGCTGATATGATGCTCAACCTTGGAAATCTTTTCAGGATGCAGAACCTGGCTGCCAAGTCATCGGCAATCCTGAACATTATGAACAAGACTATGAATGAGGGCTCATCTGTGAGGGTTCATGACCTCAAGATGATGGGTTATCTCAATGAGATAGAAATTCTGAGAAGATCAATTGATCTAGAATCCCTAATAGATATCATTATCTAGAGTCTACCTACTAGCTATCAACATTTTCAGGCTAAACTATGATATGAATAAAATGAGATATTCACTTCCTGAACTGTTGACAGAACTGCAGTCGGCAGAGGGTCTGATGGCCCAAACTAGGCAAGCCTTGATTGCCTCTACTTCTTCTTCCTCGAGCCCAAAGCCTAGCAAGGGGAAGAACACAAATGAGAAGGCATCTACGGCTCCTAAGAAGGGCAAGAAAAAGGTGAGTCTAAAGAAAAAAACTAGGAAATGCTTCAAATGCGGCAACAAGGGACATTGGAAGCCAGATTGCTTACTTCTCAAGAAGGACAATGGCTCAGGTATGTCTCAAGCCAATGTAGTAGAATCATGTTTAGCGGCTGTTTCTATCCATTCGTGGATAGTGGATATTGGAGCCACTGATCATGTTTGCTTTGATCCTTCTTTAATGCAGGTGACAAGGCGGCTACATGAAAAGAAAATCTATATTCAGTTAGGGGATGCCACAAAAGTGGCGACTATTGTAGTGGGAGATGTGTATTTACAGTTTCTAGTGATAGATTTTTGGTATGAAATAATGTTTTACTTGTACCTTTGTTTAGAAGGAATTTAATTTCTGTTTCTAAACTAGTTCATGATGGACATTCGATTTCATTTTATGATGTTTGCATTATTAAGAAATGTTGTTCGTTTATCTGTTGTGGTACTGTGCAATACAATTTATATATCATAGTAAATACACAATCCACACAATTACTTAAGTCTAATAACACATCAACTTCCTCAAGAAATAGGTAGTCTCATTCTAAGACTTGCACATGTCAATCCTAGGAGTATCCAAAGGTTGGTGGATCAAGGTCCACTTAAGGATCTAATTTGGAACACTTTTCAACCTGCAAATCCTATTTGGATGGTAAAATGACCAAGAGACCTTTTAAGGTCCAAGAAAATAAGGCTAAGGAAGTACTAAAACTCATTCATTCTGATTTATGTGGTCTAATATCAACTTAAGCTAGAGGAGGATTTCAGTACTTCATCACATTTATTGATGATTACTCGAAAGAAGGGTTTGTCTATTTGATTCTCCACAAGTCAGAATCTTTTGAGAAATTCAAAGAATTTAGAGCACTTGTGAAGATGCTTCATAATAAGACAATCAAGTGTCTATGGTCTGACCTTGGAGGTGAATATCTTAGCAATGAGTTTTTGGATTACTTGTCTAAAGCGGGAATATAATCCTAGTTGACTTCGCCTAGCACACCTCAGCAGAATGGCATGGCTGAAAGAAGGAATCGGACACCCTCCTAGAAATGGTTCGATCAATGATGAGTTATGCTCAATTACCCCTTTTATTTTGGGGATATGTGTAACATCCCTAAAACGACCCTAATTAAAATTAGGAATTTCCGGTGTGATAAGATCGCCGAATAGGGGTTTTCGGCGATTCTCCGAGAATAAT
>JAYDZE010015330.1:0-10144 GCA_034509125.1 Monilaria moniliformis
AGTGAGCATTTCCTTGGCAATAGGGTGCTGGAAGTCAAAGTAGCCACCCCAAAGGTTATCTTGTTTAATGCTCAATTATGTTGTTTGACCTTTTTCTATCAGTTTTAGGCCATCCCGTTTGATTCCTTATACTTTATTGCTGAGCATATTATCTATTGTTTAGGATGAAATGAAAACATCATCTAAGAAAGTTACCAGGATATTTGTGGCTAGAATTCCACCATCAGTAACTGAAGCTGTTTTCAGAAGGTTGTTCTCCATTCTTTTGCTTTCACTTCTATGAAGTCATCAATCCACAGAGTTATTTTTCAATTTGCAATTCAAAACTAATGGATCTATATTTACTAGACTCTTATTTTGTGTGCTGGCAAAGTCTGATAGTGATATTTGTTATCTTCTTATACAGTCATTTTGAGAAATACGGCGAAATAACAGATTTATACATGCCAAAGGTTTATACTTTTCGTGCTCCTCTACAACAAGAAGTTGATTTTCCATGTTGTTGCGCCTCACAACTGATTCATTTTTTCAGGATCCATCTACCAAAGGCCATCGTGGAATTGGATTTATCACTTTCGCAAATGCTGGTAAGTCTTGTTTGTTGCTTTTGTTGGCATTTTACTTCTAGGAGTGGGCTATATTGTTTTCTTCCTCGGGTGTCCGATTTTTATGTTTTTGCATTCATACGGATTAGCAGCCCAGGTTCTAGATAGTTGTGACAAAAGTTGCTTGATTAGGATTTAAACGTCATTTTGGAAATGTTTTGTGTATGAAGATTACTTTTTGTATCAAGTTTTACATCGAAGCGGACCAGTATATCCTCTGTGCCTGTCTACAAATACTTATATTGAACTCTGCCTTCTATCTCTAAGATATTTGTTAATTTTCATTACCTGATAAAACTGAGATGAGTAATATCGACCTCTTATATGTATTGCATTGGGTATCCCTGAATATCCAATGATATGTCTTCTCATAATTGAACTTTTTAGGTTACTGAGTTACCAGTCTCCTAGTCTTTGTAGTTGCAGTAATTTTGGCTTCTTATATGTATTGCTGCGACCCCTTAATTTTGGAAATAATGATGCATGTTTTAATATGATTGGGCTGAATTCGAGATCTCTTCTGTATGAAATCTTAAATAACTGCCTTTTCTGATACACTGAGTGTGTGTTTGTGAGGGAGTCATGTTCTTGTGATATGCATTATACATGCATGTGTTGGTATTCTTATATAACTTTTATCACATGACAAATATTTTCTTCTAAACTGTTCACAGAAGCAGTAGATGATCTAATGGTTGAGACTCATGAGTTGGGCGGTTCAACTGTGGTTGTGGATAGAGCAACCCCGAAGGTATCCGTAAGAGTTGTGTTTTTCCCCCTAATTTGAATTATCTGCTAGCAGCACCTTGCCAAATTTGCCTGTGGATCGTTTCCTATGATTTCTTCAATGAAGACAATGACATGCTTGTTTGATATAAATTCTTGAGTTCAAATGGTCTTCCAGCCCACACCCTAGTAAAATTTTTGAATGCACAAAATAATATGTGCTTGTTGACTAGGAGCATGCTTTATGTAATTATGCACAGTAACTAAAAGAAGTCATATCTTAGTCCCAAAATTATTTTTCATCTTTGATATCCACTATCATGATAAAGGAGCAAATGCCCCCTTTCAGTAGATGGATCTTAAAGCTCTATTTGCACCTTCTTGTTGTCTGAACCTGTGTAGTTCACACAGTCTATGTATAAGTTGCATTTCCTGACTGTATCGTAGGAGGAAGAATTCAGGCCAGTTAGCCGAGCACCCCAAAGTGGGGGTGGATATGGTGCATATAATGCTTATATTAATGCTGCAACTAGATATGCTGCACTTGGTGCACCAACCCTGTATGATCCTCCTAGCTCCATGTATGGAAGTAAGTACATTGCTCAAAGTACAATGTTGTTACCTTTTTAAGTTACAGTTAGATGACCTCAATTAATTATTATCCTCATTAGGAGAGGTTCCTCGTGGAATGGGCAAAAAAATCTTTGTCGGTAGACTTCCTCAGGAGGCAAGTGCAGAAGATCTTCGCCATTATTTTGGGAGATTTGGACGAATTTTAGATGTATATGTTCCAAAGGTAAGAGTATCTGTACTTAACTGCATTTGATGATACTAGATTTTGATACATTGCCATTCTAATTTAGGACCCCAAAAGAACTGGTCATAGAGGATTTGGTTTTGTGACTTTCGCTGATGATGGTGTTGCAGATCGGGTAGCTCGAAGATCTCATGAGATATGTGGACATCAGGTTTCATCTCCCTTTATACTCAAATAGATTATAGAGAGATGAAGAACTAAGGGATTGAGCGATGGATAATTCTCCAGTGCTATTTTCACCCTGTATTCCGTATTAAGTAGTAGTCTTTAGCCATTAGTTCATAAAAACTCCATTTTAATATCAGAAACTGATGCTAGCCCCTGTAATATGACTGTTTTTCATTTTTATTCTCTGACCAAAAATAAGCTTGACCATCTACGTGCTATGTATTATTTAACTGATTCTTCGAGATGCAATACTCTTACGAATGCGTATAGCTATAGAGAACTGATTGATAATCATTATTTTATAAAATAAAATGATTATAGAACAATTAATTTATCAAATAAACTGGCAAGAATGTAAGGTTCTTAATTACTTCTTTTACAGGTTGCAATAGATTCAGCAACACCTATTGATGATGCTACAGCTGCTGCGGCTGCTGGCCCAAGTGGTACTTTCCCGATGAATAATCCTGAACCGTTTGGGTATGGTGCACCACCTGTGCGCTCTTATGGTAGGATGTATGGGAGCTTAGATTTTGATGATGTGAGTACTAATGTATCATTTCTTCTCTCGTTCGCACTAAAATTTTTGCATAACTTGTACCAGAATATGATATGTATTCTAACACCCTAAGAAGAAAATGAAGAAATTTCTTTTCTATTTGAGAAATCATGCCAGTAGATACATTTATTAACATATATATGATGATTTACATGGTTGGTGATGAAGTAATTAACTGCAAACTGTTGTACTGACTGAATGTAATTGTTACTTGGCAGTGGGGTTATGGTGTTGGCGGCAGTATGAGCGGAGGCAGACCTCCGCGTGCAGATTACAGGTATAGGCCTTACTAAGGATCGGAGAGACGGTAGCAGCTGTATCTGATCAATCCTGGACAATTAATTTGTTGCCCTTTCCAGATTTGTGAATTTTCTTGAATCTTAAAAAGGATATTTTTTCCATTTGGCACTTCTTTTGAGTGGTTGAGAGCACATGTTACTGTTGATTTAGGTGCTATTTGATCTTGAATCCCACATTTAACTGGTGGCTGATATTTTACATGAACATGCTTTCTGTATTGTGCCCAAAAAATGTTTTGTTTCTTGATTTTATTCTTTTTTTATATATATTTCTGTGACCTAGTTTGATGGTATCATGATTGTTTATTGGGCAACCCAACAAGTAGTGCAATGGGTGGTTCTAATTTTGTCATGATTATTTGATTTAAGAACTTGAAAATTGTCATTTCCCCAATTATCTCTTGGTGCATATGAAGCAGCTACAAATAGAGCAAAACTTGAAATACAGGGAGCACGACATCCTTCTCCTGCTACGTGTTGGAGGTGGCGGTTGGTCCGACAAAGTGCTTCTCATGGCATGAGCTTTTGTCTGCGCGTCTCTTAGCTTGTTCGTTATCTTCTCCATCGAAGCTGATCTCTTCTTCTCCAGTTTCATCTGCCCGAAGCAACTTGATTAATCGAGACGTCTTAAAAACGAATGAAAGAACAGAGTTTGTGGTGAACAAACCTCGAGTTTCCTCATTGCAGCCTCGGCTTTCGCCTTTTGCAAGTTCTCCCAAGAAGAGATCTTCGCTTCCTCTCTCTGAAACCTGCACAAACAAGATCAACACATACATGCCTTAAATTTCTAAGTTTCAACTGTTTTTGCTCATCACTAAAGTTTCAGCTCCAATTTCCAAAAACATACTTGGACATGTTTTTTGATGACTCGGTAGCATCCCAAGCCATAGGTACGTCTCCTACGTGAGTTGAGTCCATCTCTTCGACTTCTTGTTTCCTCGATCCTCTACAAGTGTTGGTGCCCTTGTCTACCTGGACATCTCTGATATCATCTTTCCCTGCATGCAGGCGCTCTAGCATAGGAACTGAGGAACGAGTAGAAATCGATAACCTTCCTTTGGATGATGAATGGGTGCTCCCGTCAGGGCTCATCTGAGTAGCCATATCGCGGCGTAAAACTAGGGCTTCTTCCTCCTTGCCACCCAGTTTGTCATCTGCCCATTAAACTCGTCAATCAAGAAAAGGCATAGGTTTTATTTGCACAACTGCTGTGAGACGAAATTCTCAAAGAGACAATTTGCTTTGTTACAAATCTTTAAAGTAAACATGCAGCAAAGGAATTACAGTATTGAAATGACTACCTAAAATTTATGTTCATCTCTAAACTCACATGACCTATTTGTGACCTAATAAAGTGAACCATTATGCTCATCATAATATTTAAATTTCTTCACCAGTCCACAATCATCAATTACTTAATATACTACCGGTTTAATATAAAATATATCATTGAAATGAGTCCCACCATATATTTGATTCTGATAGCTCATTGTAATAATTAAGATCAGCCCAAAATGTACTTTATTCTTGTAATTAGGTCTAATCATATTATTATAAAGTTGGAGAAGGGGAATTATGGACTGAACTCTGATCACTCACTCATGTAAGTGAACCATATTACACTACAATTAATACTTAGACCATAAAAATATACTATTGGGCACAAACATAGTACATTTTGTAGAAACAACATTTTTTTTTTAAATCAAATATTTTCAACAAAAATGTTAGAAAGTTTTAATAATAGTATTACTTTCGCATTAAAAAATATTACATACCGTTTCCAGCCTCCTAAACAAGTACGAGAGGGGATTTAAGTATATGCTCGATTCTATATGCTAGGTTCAGTCACAGACGTAAACCGGTAATTCCACATCAACTCGGATGAACAACCTTAGTTTCAAGACTAGCACAATGCATAACACTTTCTCAATTTTAATAGTTTACCATCAATGTGCAAACAATAATCAATTAATCCACCAATGAGGCCATAGCAAGAGGAGAAGACTATGTACCTTGAGAGCTAGGCTCAGAAGTCTCGCTAAGCATATCAGACAAGCCGATCATACTAGCACCGTGTCTCCTGTTGTCTTCAGCATACAAGGAACGAGACCTTGCATCGATTTCAGACTCATAATGAACAGACAAACCCTCAGGGACCAAGACACCAGTAGTAAGAGGCGAATTTGCCATGAAATTCCTCACTGGCCCGCCTTCGTGCACAGACATGGTGGGGGAGTAGTTGGGCAAGTACAAAAGGCCCATCGGGGTCGGCCCCAAAGGGCCACTCTTGGACTTGGGCCGTCTCTGAGCAGCCGCATTGTTGAAGGCACCAAACCCCGAAATCGGGCTGGTGATCCATCTCTCAGCATCATCCCATTTTGAAGGCACCGTCCTCCCACTATTGAAGGGCATCAATGCAGCTGCAGATACATGCCTCCTACTACTTCTCACGGGCAATGGCACCCGCTCAGAGCTCCACGTCTTTGGCAAGTGATCACCGTACTCTGGCGTCCCCGGGCTAGTGAAGGCGCCTGAGTTCCTAAAAGGCGGCCCCGAATTCCTTCTCATGACTCTAAATTTAGACCAAATGTGGATAAAACCCTTGCAAATTGCAATCACCCCTCCAAAAGGTCATAAACACATTGATAGAAGTAGAACTAACAAATTCTCAAGTAAAACAATCAAGAATTCAGATCTAATTGCTCAAGAAACTAACAAAGAAAAGCCCCTTTTCCCTACCAGAGCTAAGTTAAGTCCACCTATCAAGACTCAGACAAAGAAGGCAGGCATCAACATATGGCATATGACTGTAAAAAGAGAGCGCAAAATACTTCCAAAAAGCTCCATTTTTTTTCCTGCAGTCTGCAAGTTTATGGGCGCCACGGTGGGGACCACCGGAGGGCTGGTGATGTCGTTGTTACCAGCCAAGAATGGCTGATCAAATCAATCCACATTCACCCCTACAATGGATGCTGACAGCATTTAGACACATAACCAAATTCTTGAACCTCTAAAACCCCACACACCCTTCTTCCATTACCACATAAAAATACAATCTTTCGCTGTCAAAGACGGCTATTAGCTACACAGTTGTTACATTTCCCCAAATTCCCTTAACCCTCACACACACACACACACGCACAGACATAAATGGGACCAGAAAATGAAAGGCGAAAAGGGAGCAAAAGGGAAATGTTGCTTTTCCCAATAAGTTACCTTTAATTGAGTTCAAGCTCTTGCCTTTTCGTCTCCAAACTTTTTGATGGAAATCTGCTTTACACTTTATGTGGAGGAAATATAGTAGAATAATGGAATGAGTCCAAAATCTTGTCCTTTTAATTTTCTGTTTAGGGTGATGGGGGGTCGGAGAATAGTTTAATGAGGGCTAGATTTTGCGAATGTGAAAGGAAATGAGGTTGTTTGAAGATGGGAATAGAAAAGTGGAGCTGAGGAAATAATGGGTTGGGGTGGTTTGAATTCTCTGCACCTGAAGACAGTTTTTTTCAAGAATAATTTAATGGAGGAAAGAGAGAGTGAGAGAGTGAGAGAGAGAGAGAGGGTGAGGGTGAAGAAGGTTGAGTTGGCAGATGATGTCTGTCATTTCATTTCCAATCCATGTGAGGATACTCCCAAAACATACGGGCCCTTGCTGGATCGACTTTGGATCTCTCTCTACGTGGACGGTGAATTTGCCAAAACATCTATCTCTGTATGTGTATGCGTATGTACGTGTGGTGAATTTGCCAAAATATATAGAAAACTAGCATGTAATTGGTAGAAAATTAAGGAAAAATAATTTAACATGGTAATTTATAATTATTTTATATTGATTTTTATGGTCATGTTATATAAAATAGTTTTTATATGAATTATTTTATAATTAATTTAATTTGATCAGATTGAATTTGTGATACAATTCAAATGACAAATAATATTAACTAGTTTGTCAACTAAATGTTAATTTTTGATTGATATAATAGAAATACCCTTTAATGCAAGGTTTTATTTGATAAAATTTTCATAAAAATTCAAATGAGATTAAATTTTTTGGAATATATATATATATATATCATGTATAATATTTTTTAAAATTTTATAAATTTTGTTAAATTAACCGATAAGAGATAACCAAAAATCACATTTGTCATTTGATCATCATTTTTTGTAGACCTTATAAGACCATATCATCATTTGTAGTTCGAAAGACCACAATTGATTTTTAAACGCAAACTTCTAAGCATCACTTGGTTGGAGCTTGAAATACCAAATTTAATTTTTGAACGTCAGATTTCTGAGTATCATCTCATTTATTAATTTAATTTTATAGCATATGGACTTACATTATTTGAAAATTTTAATTATTGGACAAAGTAATATTAAAAAAATTAATTAAATTTCAATATTAATAGTTCAAAATATATGTAGAATGAGATACTATACATGATTATTTATATAGGCTTCATTTAAGGTAGATTGTGATTAGAAATTAATGTGAAATAAAAGATTAATGAAAAAAAACAAGGATCAAAATTGCAAATAAATGAGATTTGATTTTTTTTTAAATGAAGATATTGTAATTATGCCACCTAGGAAAGAGAAATTGAAAACTCTTAATTCTATTATATAATAGATATATTTGTTAATTTGATTTGATTTTGAAATTTTGCTATAGTCGGCGATTAGCTCAACAACTTGAGATATATTGGGTCAAATATGTAGACAATTCCATATCTCAATAGTATTTTTTAGAATTTTAATATAGTTTGGTACTATTGGATTTGAATTTTGAACATGTGATGGATTTTGATATGTTACACTATCTTATGTGATAATTTAATAGACAAATAAAATTTGGGAATTAATTGTTTTTAGATATTTGTATAATAACTAGCTAGAAAGTGACATATATTGTATGAGACATCAACTTGTGTTGTCCGTTACTTAGATCGATTGAAATTGAATTATTTAATTTCTTATTTGTCAACCTACAAGACAAAAGTAATAATATTGTTATTTGTCTAAAATTATTTTGTTGAAGAACAATGTATCTAAATAATAGCTAAAAATTTACGAAGTGTACTCGTGTGAGAACGTATACGAACGCATGACATTTCACATTTATTCAATATAATTGTTACTTTTCAGTATTAAAGTAAAATATAAGTTATTTTTATTAATGATAAATTGATAATTGTTACTTTATTTAATAGTAATATTTATCATTTTTACTAGTCTGCACCGTATGGATATCTTCACATACGCGAATTTTTGCCAAAATTAAATTGGCCATTTGGTGTATGATTTAATTAGATGATACTAAAATAGTATTACAAGGAACTATGAAATTTATATTAAGAATTTAATGATTTTTATTACCGTATTAAGCATAGAGAAAAATAAGTGTTACTCCCTCCGTCCACCAATAGGTGACTCATTTGAAAACGGCACGGGTTTTAAGAAATGTAAGGTAATGCGAGTAAAAAAAGTTAGTAGAATGTGGATCCCATTTTTATATATTAGTTTTATAATTTAATGTGAGTAGAATGAGTTAGTGGATTGTGGGACTTATTTACCAAAAATAGTAAAAAGCAAATGGGACATGTAATGGCGGACGTACCGAAATGGCAAAATGAGACTTTTAATGGCGGACGGAGGAAGTATTATTTTGAATGTATTCGATAACTTAAGCCGATTCACCCATAAAATTAATTAGCATAATCTCATTGAAAAACCAACTAACTACAATAATATGAAAATATAAAAATGAAATGCAAATGAGAGGCCGAAATTGAAGTTGGAAAATCACCCGAAAGGGACATAAAAAACACAGAGTAGAGAAGCATACAAATGAAGAAACAGAGGAAGAAATTAAGACCGGTCCATCCGCCACGCCACATGGTGCCATACCAGCAGTCGCCATCTAAGCCCCACCCAATCCTGCTTGGGTCCGCTCCGAACCGCATGGGCTACACATGTATCGCTTGTTGAGAGAAGAGAATAAAGAGAAGTGACTGTGTGTGACTGTGTGTGTGTGTTTGGGGAGAGAGAGAGAGAGAGAGAGAGTCCTCCTGTGTGGGGGATAGATAATCAGGAGAAAGCAAGAAGAAGAGGCCACAATTTATTTCACAAAATCCTCATCCAAAGGTAAAACCCAAACCCCCTTATCCCAATCTATCTTCTCCCAAACCTTCACCACTTTTCTATATCTCCTAAACTTTGCCTTTGCCCCTAAATCTCCTCTCCCTTTTTGCATGGCTACCATTGTTTTAGCTCCTTCTCCCATAAAACCAAAATACAAAGTTTAATTCAATCGTCTTTTTTCTTCGAGTTTCTTATTATACCTTTGGAATTTAACCAATTTACTATCGCCTTGTATTTAGATTCCAAAGAGAAGTAACAAAAGGAATTGACAAAAAAAAGGATTCGCAGAGACAATGGCCCCAAGGTCAAGTAGGGGCAAGGGAAACAAAGCGAAGAATGAGAAGAAGAAGAAAGAAGAGAAAGGTAAGAAATTAATCCCAAAATTCATATCTATTTTTTTTTCTTCATTTCTTTCCTTAATTATTTCTCCCTTCTCGTTTTGACATCTCTCTTTTGCAGTTGTACCAAGTGTTATTGACATAGCTGTCATCACCCCATATGAGACTCAAGTTGTGCTCAAGGTACAACACAGCCATTGCTCAATTAACTCTCCTTTCCCCTTTTCACACTCAAAATCAATTTATACCAAATCAAAAACTAATTATCTCTCTTCAATTTTGTTAACGAAAATGAAGGGTATATCGACTGATAAGATACTGGATGTGAAGAAGCTATTGGCAGTTAATGTTGAAACATGCCACCTGACACAGTATTCTCTCTCTCATGAGGTAATTAAGCTTGCAACGGAATCACTCTCTCTCTCTCTCTCTCTCTCTCTCTCTCTCTCTCTCTCTCTCTCTCTCTCTCTCTCTCTCTCTCTCTCTCT
>JAYDZE010015352.1:0-10143 GCA_034509125.1 Monilaria moniliformis
TATTATTATTATTATTATTATTATTATTATTATTATTATTATTATTATTATTATTATTATTATTATTATTATTAGGGCAATTGATCGCTAATATCACAAACTTTGGCCGAATTCCGGATGTTCCAACGAAACGATCTTAAAACTTGGTCGCAAAAATCACGAACTTTGTCATTGTTTGAGATTTCCCACAATCATCCAAATCGTAACTGATGTGACAAAATTAAAGCTGAAGTGACATTTAAATGTAACAAAACGACGTCGTTTTTATTTTATTTTGGGTTATTGGTCGCTAATATCACGAACTATGGCCGAATTCCAAATTTTATCACGAACATAAAACTTGGTTGTAAAAATCACAAACTTTGGTCATGTTTGGGATTTTCCCACAATTGACGATTTCGATGAAACCGATTCCTACGTGGCATGTTAGAATGTCTACTGAACCAAAACAATGTCATTTTGGCAAGTCGGAATATCTATTGGACCAAAACGACGTTGTTTTGGTCCACCTCATCAATTCAAAATTAATAATTTATTATTTTCATTTTTTAAAATTTTATATCCTCATTATCTCATCTCCTCAATTCTATCTCCATCACCGACTGCCAACCACCGTCGCCCGCAAGATCCAAAGACAAAGCCAACAGAAACCACAATATCGTATGTTTCAATCCGCCTTTAATCCGACCATCCGCCACTGCATCTGCCTCGAGTGAAACAACGTCATAGTCGATGTTGTAGGAAGGCTTCTGCCTGCAGCCACTAGAAGATACGCCGACGTGGCAGCCAACATTCGATGCAGTGGATTTGAGGAGACGAAGAGATAGAGAGAGAAAGAGACAGACATGTCTTTCTTTTGCCTTTTAATTTTATTTTTGTCTATTAATTTTGTTTTATCCATGTAATGCCACATAATGTCAACGTAAGGAGTAATTAGGGCATGTAAATAATCCGATAAGCCACGTCAAAATTGATTTCGCCGGAATCGCCAAATGTGAGAAATTCCAAACAACGACAAAATTCATGATTTTTACAGCCAGTTTTAAGTTCGTGGGAAGATCCAAAATTCGGCAATAGTTCGTGATATTAGAGACGAATTGTCCTTATTATTATAACACATATCATAGTAAAAAATATTAGTCGCATGCATACTAAAATAGTTTAATTTTCAATTAGTTGAGAATAAATTATACTATAATGATTATAAAAATACCATGATAAACATATAATACAAAAATAGCAAACAATTGCCTATGATTTAGTTATATGTGCAATATAAACTTATTCTGTTGGAATTGAGGTTTGAGCATTTTTTTGGGGTATATACAAAGATTCCGATTATTTATTTTAGTTATATAGTAAATCGTCACTCCTCCTATAATATTTTTCGTGCATCGCAAAATCTAGTATACTAAAACTAGGGATGTCAATTGACCCCGAAATACATGAGTTGGCCCGATTAACCCAACAACTCAATAGGATTAGAGCTGGAAAATTATAACCCAAAAAAAATCTCAACCCAAATTACTCTAAATTAAATAGCCCGCAACCCGATAGTGTTGGCACGAAGATAGCCCGAGCCCCATAGAGTCGACCCGAAAACTAGCAAGTTCTCATTATTTAGTTTTCAAACTATTGAAAGTTAGTATAATAAGTTTTTTTTTTCAAATGTATGTAAAAATGCATTTTGGTTTAATATTCGAAAGTTATATTCATCATTTCACTTTTTTATATTTTACTATAACATTTAATATAAAATATTTAAATTCAAAATTTAAAAAACGATAATCATTTATGAAAAATGTATGTTCTTATTTCCATAAGAATTATATATTAGTTATGAGTTGAAGCAACATTCATTTATGAATGTATTTTTTTGTTAGAAATATACAATTATCAAGATTAATATATTAATTATAAAATTCATAATTTTTTTTGATCATAGGGTTAGGGTTGATAATTTTTATCCCGAAAAAATCACAACCCAAATGACCCGTAACCGAATAATCCGATAATCGGATAAAGTTGGCCCGAATTCGAACAAGTTAGCTCGATTGACATCGAAATTGAGAATGCATCCATAGTTTTAGTTACAGATACATTCTCAATTTCTCTTGCGTTGGCGCTTCCAATTACTCCAACTTCAGAAACAAATCACCCAGATGTAATTTTGTACGCAATATTCATTAAAGCATACCCTCGCACACTTTTTCTTAAGCATTCCCTCCAATATCATTGTACCAACAGAAGTTGAGATTTACTTTGAAATAACATTTTAAGTGCTTCTTACTAGGATTGCATTCTTGCATAATGCGCACCACGTCATCCACGTATACATTCTACACCAACCTTGTTTTTTCCTTAATTTTTATGAGTTCAGCTATGCATTATTTTATAAGCTGGAATCATGTTGGTGTTGTTCGAATGCAGCTTCCAAAAACCATGCGATTTTCGCCCAAGCACATAAACTCTCCTGAGTGATGATAAATTAGGATATGTAAAAGTTGGATTCTTTTGGTCTATAAGATAGAAATGCATGTAAATGCATATGAAGGATACCAACATCAACCAGCACAAGCATCTAAGATGAAGTTATATCTACTCACCATAACTGGGACCGCATCGTCTCCATCATTAGCGTCGTTGTTTCATAAAGCTCACAGACAGAGAAGGAGGAAATTCCAAAATAAAGCTTCATTTTCACCACCAATCAATGAAATTATGACCACCAGAGAGAACGCAAATGCATGACAAGAAAACCAAGATCAACATCCAACAAAGGAAGCATATAGGATGTTGCGTTCCACAAAATTATATACTATCTGTGGTACCTATATATACTTCACATAGCACTCACCATCAACATCTCCAACACCGTACAACACGCTACTGGGATCTCATCTTCTCCATTGTTAACATCTCGTGAAGCTCAGAAAACTAATGGACTACAAAAGGGACGGAAAGCCCAGCATAAAGCTTCAATTTCATCATCTTATCTTAATTGGTTCACTTCACACCTCTAACTATCCTACAGTCACTCCATCAATCAAAGAAATTCATTATCGTAGGCAAGAATGATATTTACATTGTTTTGCAGATGAAGATTCAGTAATATAGTACTAAGTTTTATTGGAGAAATTAATTCCATTCAATAACTCAAACATAGGTCATGTTATCACAGATACCTTTCTCCTTTTCTCAGATCTCAACGAACTTTCAAGTTAGGTCCAGCTCCCAAACTTTGCAAAAGCTTCAGACACAGTTTTTTCATCCACATGCATCAAAAAGAAATGAATTTTCTGCTCCGCCACAAGCAAGACTCACCCCTACTAGGCTCTCGATCCCATTAACTTGGATTATGATAAGCCACTAAATTAGCAACACACATTAACACCAACCTTACTACTGGACATAAAGCTCTTTCAAGTCCAGAAAAGCAAGGCGCTACTAGCTTAAATGCTGTTATTCCTTATCCAACCTATATGATTTCTTGAACTGCTCCCCTTTCTTCTTCTTTACATCCTTTTAATTTCTCCTTCACTATGCATGCGCGAGAGGCACATGAACCTTCCTCTCACGAGCCTTTATATGATATATCCATCTCAAATCCTTTAATGAAAAATATACAGACAACAAAACTGTATAAAACACACTATAGACCAAGAAAATGTATAAACAAAGAATTCTTTATACTACCAAATTTACAGGTATCTCAAGTTTACTAATATTGTGTAACCCGAGAAAGATGAACCTATAAAGAAGCGCAAATGAGAGGGCTTTCCCCTTGAAAAAAGTAGTGACGCTTTCCTCAGTTTTTTGTAAGAGAGTGCTCGAGAACCAACCTCAATCTGCTCCCTAATACATCGAGTTCAGCAATCCGCTGGTGCTGCCACCGCGCATGGAAACTCTCTGAGCCCACTCCTTGGCCACTTCCACCAGCTATAAGCCTCCTCGCCTCCCTGAAACACTCATCAAACACATTTATCACCACCTTCGCCGCCACCTCCCCAATTTCATTCTCACATCTGAAATCTACATTCTGCCTCGCCTCCACTTCCACCTCTGCATCCCCAAATGCCTCATTCTCAGCTGCCTCTTCCTCTTCAAACTCCACATTCACCTCACTCAATTTAACTTCAACTTTTTTGTTATCGTCATTTCCCTCATCACACAAGTCTCCTAATCCAACCCTGCCACTGCCTACATCCCCATTCTTACCGCCACCACAATTCGATTCTGAATTCCCACAATTTTCTTTAACAAAACCGCTCGTAATCACCGGCAACGTAGGCGAAAAATCGACCTTGATGCCAACAAGACTCGATTTTTTCAATTTCCCATCGCCGTTATCCCCACCACCACCACCAACGGCTACAGCATTGTTACATTGATTCAAGCCCACATTCCTGGCACCGCTAAAGGGCGAGGTGGCGGCAAATTCCGGGTGCCAGAGGCGCTTGGAGAGGTCGTAAAGCGCGCGATCATGCAACGACAACTGCGACCGGTCCATGCCCTTGGAGAGGCGGGTCGAGATGACCCGAAATTTCTTGCGGAGCCTCCGGAGCTTCTCGGAGAGCTGCGATTTCGTGTAGGGCTGCGACATGGTGTCGGAGAAGCGGGCGTAGAAGATTCCCAAGTCCCGCGGGAACGCTAAATTCTGCGAGGAGCAGTCCAATAGGCCATGGAGAAATCGGATCTCGTCGGGTTCGGTCCATATCCGGTGGAACTTGAACGGCGGCGTGCTGGCGGTGATTGGGTCGGACTGAGGATTTGGGTCGGGGGTTTTGCGTTTGATAGGGAGCTTCGAAGCGGATGTCTTGTTGTTGTTGGGGGGTTGAATTAGGGTGGAGTCCATGGTGATTAACTGCAGAATTGGGGCTCAACCTCAAACTCAAACTCAATCTATGTGATTAATTGCAATTTTATTCTCTCTCTTTTTTTTTTTCTTTCTTTGTAACTTCTTGAAGGCGATTAATTTTTCGCATTGATTATGATTTTAATTTTGATAAGCTGGTAATTATTTCGCAAATATATTAATACAGAGAGAGTTTTGGTATTTTCTTTGGCCAAATATTTTGGGAAATCAATTTTGCATAGTTTGAGTTGTTACATTTGTTTAGCACACATAAGAAATTAGAACAAATATTGAGCAAAGGACGAGGTGTTCCATTAGTTATTTTTAATTGGCTTCTCAATAAACTAAACAATTTATTTGATATGACGTAGAAAACTATTATTACAATATAAAATCTATGTGAAAATTATAAAAATGATATATTTTCTGAGTATTACGATTAAAGTAGTACTCTATGATTGCATTGATGATATACTTATGAGTCCTTAAATTAGTATTTTATATAATTTTATGATTTTTTCTGTAATTTATGGAAATTTATGATCGCTTTCTATAACTTTTCCTATATACAATAACCCGTACTATATCCAAGTCAGTGCTAAAATAATCGATTTAAGTAATTTTACAAATTGTTTTGAAAACCAATAGGTTTTTAATCTAATTTCAAATTTGTTTTGAGTAATTACACAATATCACTGCCTTTCTTGTGCGAAAGAAAAATATTTATTCCAAATTTTAGTGCTTTTTTTAAAGGCCAAAGAATTGTATTATAAACTCAGCATGTCCTCCCTTACAATTGCATTTAACCAATCTTGGGAATATGGTACTCCAAATTTAAAACCTCCGAGTTTGTCTTCGTTTGTTGTACAAGTTGATGTGCTGCTCGATTCACCGATTGATACATGTGCTCCGCTCCTATAAGCATGTTTTCTTTTGCTATCCTCACGAGTCACCCACGTCATCTGGAACAAACTCTTTCGTAGGTTATAGCATATAACTCAAATTTAACTTGTTTTATATTCGGAAAATCTCATTCAAATAAAGTTCCAGAATCTAGATAAAATTGGGCTAAGTTTGTAAGAGGTAAGTTTTATAAAGTTTCATAATGACAATCTAAAAATCTACAAATACCACATAATTTTCATTTTGGTTCTAAACATTTAGCAACTAAAAATACTTTTGGAATATCCTTAAAATATTTTAACCATTTTTGAACCATATAAAATATTATAAGTTGTGATTCTTGACTATTTTTTATCATGCAACTATTAAAACTTAGTGTTATATACATGCAATGCTCTAAAATACGAACATATATACAATAATAAACTTCTGATAATTCAACAGTTGCAGTTTTAAAAGATTTAAATAATTTTAATAACTTCATACATTGATTCCAACAAGAAGGTAATATTACCAAGTCAACATCACCACAACCTCTAAAAAAATCTATTAAATAATCTTTATGTTCTAAAGTTGAATTCATCATGTCATAAGTAGAGTTCCATCTAATTGATACATCCATGGGAAAGTTTGTATATCTAATTTTTTTTACTATGACAATATCTTTGCCATTTCTTTCCTATAAATTTTTTTAGTATGAATTAATTTTATGGCTTTTCTAATTGGTTCTACATAGTCATTAAACAAATATAAGACATCTTGAAAATAACGTCAATTAATAATAGGGGCACACGCCTCAATGAGTGAAGAAATACTAACAATATTAGTAGATGCATTATCAAAACCAACATAAAATATTTTATTAATTAATTGATATTCATTTAGAACTTGAATAATTAATTGAGCAATAGCTTGAGCAGTATGTGGTGATATAAATTTCTTAAATGCAATTAAACATTTGTTTAGTGCCCAACTATTATCTACAAAATGAATCGTAATTCCCTTGTATAAATTTTTGTTATATGCATCAGTCCACACGTCAAAACAAATAGAAACTTTCACTAAATATTTCACTAATTCAATTTTTTTGTTAAAGCATTGTTTTACTATAGATCTAGTCAATGAACTTCTACTTATTTTTTTAGCACTTTGATTATAAGCTTGTTTTACACTATATTCATATCTATCATTGTCATATATATTAAAAGGTAAATGTTTCATAACAACATATCTAGCCATGGTATCAGTTGTTTCTCTATGGTCATATTTAAAAAGAGATGGCATACCTGTTTGTGATGAACCCGGTTGAGGGCCGCGCTGAAAGTTTATTTGAGTTTGGATTAAGCCGATCCCAAATTCCACCGCGTGATTTTTCTCCATATGCTTGATAAAAACGTACCGTATCCACCACCATGTGTAAATTTGTACTTTGTATTGCAATAGTTGCAATGCACAGTGAATTTCTTCGGAACATCGGGATGACTATTTGAATCTTTAATTTCCACCTTCTTAAAATGATTAACGAAGATGTTTGATATCTTACTTTGTTGGGGTTGTGGTGGTGGAGGTGGCATTTCTTCTTCTTCTTCATAGCCCAAATATTGACATTCCTCATCCACATCAGTTTGCAATTGGTGGGAATTGGATGAAAATATTGGTTGTTGAACCTTGTCGCTCGACATGAAATTGAAGTTCTCGAAACTTGTGTTGAAGTATGAACTGAGATTTTCTTGAAAGATGTTCATGGTGTTCATTCTCGTCAAGGCATGCGCTGTAGCATATTCCTCCGCCTACAAAAATATCATGTAAATTATTAGATTATAATAATATAATCCAATCAAATTGCTTTAGTTAATAATTAATTATAATTGAAAATGAAAATTAAACAATTTCTTCAAAATCACTTGCATACGGGCAGTAACTTGTTCCGATAATAAATTAAGTTGCTCTCGAGCATCTCAGCGTGTTGTTCTTTAATCTTGGACCGGGAAGGGGGCATCACTTTGATCTTGGGCAACAACTTTACCCTTATCTGTATGGTTAGAACGAGAAGAAGACATATTGATAATTTGTTATTGATGTGTGTATGTATATAGTGTAATTTGTGTAAATGTATGAATATAAATGATATTTGTAAAGTAAGTAAACATGTAGAGTAGTGAAAGTAAGCACAATTTGCACAAGTAGAGAGAAATAGGAGGTAGAGATGAGAGAAATTGGAGATAGAGAAGAGAGAACGTCTTAAACCGCCAGAACCAGCGGTTCCATACCGACGGTTTCGGTCCAAATTTTCCAAACCGTAGCCGAACCGCCATAACCGAATTTTTGGTTTTGGTTTAACCGTTTCTGGCGATACCAATTCCGGTTAAAATCACCGGTTCCAAAAAAACCGGACATCCCTAATTCCACTATATGTATAATGTTTTTTTAAAAATAATATGATTTATCTTAAAATGAAAAGGACAAACTAAAATGAAAAATAAAATACTTAAAATGGGACGAGGAGATTTGTATGTTCATACCTAAAGAGTAATTATGCACTCTAAGTCAAACTATGTAGATCACATATACGAAAAAACAAGTAGTTGAAAGATATTACAATATGTGGATACTTTCAAATACTATTTAGCTTGTGAACTTGTGAAAAAGACAAATCTTATTTTTTCTTAGCATAATACGCAAAATTTTCTCAATGTTTAACATCTTTTCGAGCAATGTCCAAATATTTTGTAATATACTTTGATACCCATCATTTGAAAAATAAATGTGACAAAAACGTCACATGTTAGATTCTTCAAACTCTGAAAGTCGACGTGTCTTACAGAAAGCACAAATCAACGGTATTCTTAATCCTAAATACATATATGATATCTTATCACCTTTTCAAAGCCATGAAAATTTGTCTCGGGATAATTTTTTATATTGTTCAAAAAATTGGATACTAAAATATTACTGTTTAAATGTTAGGAATTTTATTAGAAAAAAGTATTAAGCGTTGGGATGTTTTTATATGTGTTTCTTTTTGCTTAAATTAAAATTCTGTATTAAGTTTTGTGAATGAAAATTATATAGTTATAAATATAAAGTCTTTTAATAAAACGACTAACCAAATGAAGTCAATTAGATTAATTTAGAGTTTAGATGGACAGGACTAGCTAGTTTTGAATTCGGATAGAATATCGGAGAAGACCTAAACACCCTATCGCTGTGGATCTACTACTAGACGAGTCCCTAATTAAAGAAGAGTAGTGCTATTAATCGTACATATTATGTATGTACATAATTGAAGATTTTAGTAACATTATTTTATCCATTCTTAATAATTCCTTAATGATAATTAATTAGATTCTCAATTTACGTAAATATCAATCCCCTCCATATTTATTATATATTTTCTCCAAAAGATTTAAATTTTTATACATAGTAAGATTTGAGCTAAGCAATATATTTAGAGAAAATAAGTTTTAAACTTGCTCGCTCCCCTAACTAGGGGTGTAATCGTAATGAGTCTAGCTAAGAACCTGAACTTTTGTTTATCAACTATCTTGAAATTCACGAGCTTACTTGTGCGTGCCTAAATAAACTTTTTAAATTATGCCAAATATTATTTTTACATCTTCTTTTTATGCATGATATTATTTTACATCTTAAGAGATCAAGTCAACTACCTTGCTTTTACTAAGTCAACCACTTTGCTCATCCATCTATATGTGACATTCCTAATCCAAAACATGCATCATTATACATATTTGCATATTTTATTGTCATTCATATTATAAACATATTAAGTAAGTATTATAGAAGATAATATTTGAGAAATCATTGGAAATTATTATTGTTAAACATATTGGATAAATATCAATATAATGCACACACAATTATGCACTACAAAAGAAGCGGCATTTTCCGACCACTCGTTAGCGAGCACCACAGTGCTCGCTATTTTACGTGCATTTTCCGAGCACTTACCGAGCACATACATTCAAATTTCCGAGCACTCTGCGAGCACCGAAGAACGGGTCGGCGTTGTTCATATTTACGAGCACTGTAGTACTCGGTAATTTACCGAGCACAAATAGGTGCCTTACCGAGCACAAAACTTGCTCGGAAACGATCTTCGAGCACCTATGTGCTCGGAAAACGGTTGCGAGTACACAAGGTGCTCGCCACACATGGCTCGAAAAACTTCCGAGCACATATGTGCTCGGAAATGTTGGCGCAGAACATTACCGAGCACAATTGTGCTCGGACATTTTGGCGCGCTTTGTTTCCGAGCACTACGGTGCTCGGTAATGATTAGTATATAGATTCAAGATACGTATCCATATATACGATTTGATATATCTCTTTACCATATATACCTCAAAACTGTGGCTATATATATG
>JAYDZE010015363.1:0-10142 GCA_034509125.1 Monilaria moniliformis
AGTATAATAAATAAAGAATTTTGAACTGGAGCACTCTTTGGTAAAAGATATTAATTAATTAAAACCAGCAGCAGGTTTAAATTAATTAATCGATATTAAAATCTTAAACACAGGAAATAAATTAATTAAAAAGAAAGCCCAGATTCTCTGTAATTTGGATTTAGATGGGTATGTCAATATTAATTTTGATAGTGGTACAAATTAATATTATGTTGGGCTTATATTAAATTGAGGCTCAATTTGATTAAGTAAAGCCCAACAGGAAGGCCCAGTCCAAATTTCCTTGGATATCTAATCTGGTCCATCACAACTCTATATATAGGATAAAGGAATGAAGAGAAAACAACTTTTAACCAAAACCTAGGTGTAGATTTCGAAAATCACACTTGTGCACACACACAAAATTTTCGAAAATCGCTAGGGTTTAAACCTAGTTCTCTTGCTCTCTTCATTCTATTTCAAGTCCTATAGGTTTGATAGAATTGTCCCATTACAATATTAAAACCTAGGAGTCGGTAACAGATTAGAAGTTCCGAGATTGAGATCAAAGATCTTCACGTGGAGAAGGAGCGAGCCATCTTCGAATCTTTGGAGATTAAAAAAGGTAAACATCGAAAACCAACTAGAAAGCATGTTCTAGGATTTATTTTTCCTTGAAAAACATGCTTACTTGCGTTCTAAAATAAAGTAGGAAGAATTATATGCATGAAAGAATTTCTTATGTTAACCTAGTAGATCCCGGGTAGGGGATTCCTTTATTGGAATATTTAAAGTCCCAACAGTATATATGTAGTTGCATTCACAACTCGGATGAATGTGCCATTAGAATATGACCTTGATGATGATATTTACCTCCAACGGGCTCGCATGTATGTGTTGGTTTTGTTAGGAGATATAACATTAGTTGATGACACTGGTTGCAAACTGCCGTTGATTTACTTGACACTGTTGGAAGATGTGGATATGGCTTGCAGTATAGTTGGAGTAACGCATCAGTCGCAACCATCTATCACAACTTCTGCGAAACATCCTGTGATCAAAGGAATTATATAGGTGCCCCCTAGTACTTTTACAGCTTTGGGCCTGGAAAACAATGCAAGATCTAGAACCTGAGTTCATGTATCAATCTATGTGTGCCGACCTTACTCTGGGTGCAAGCACTTAAGTAGATTACTTATTTATAGTTTATGAATCATAGCTTCTAATGATTTTTGATATGTTTTTTTTCTTTTGTTAGGTAGACAGGTCATACCCGCGTGACAAGATCTCCCCACCATTACACCGACCACTATCGGGAGCAATTGGCACGTTGATAGGGTTAAAATTTGTATGTTAAAGTGTCGTTGGAAGAAAGCACACAAACTCAACCTATCAATTAATTTATAAATTCCCACTTTCCACTATACTATTGAATTAATATATGGTAAGAGCGGGGTCAATCCCATGAGGAATGCGAATTTCGTTATGTATCCACTACGCCTAAGAGGGGTTTTGGTGATGCCGCCATGCCTAAATCCATTTTAAAGAAAGAAAATAGAAAATGATTAACTAAAATGATGTGGGAAACAAATAAAACAAACTAGGGAACTAAGTTCAAAAAAATTAGCAAACTGAATTAAAGAGACAAATTGGGCAATTTGGAATTGAGGAAACAAATTGGGCAACTTGAATGTATAAGAAACGAAACTACGGCTAACTACACGCGTGAGAAAACTCACCAAGGACTAAATTAAAAGCAACAAACCAGATATACATAACGCATGTTTAAACTGGACAGGTTGAAAAACAGGAAATAAACTGGGTAACTTGAACGTCTCAAAGCGTGACAGAGGAAACTAAAATAAACAACAAAGACGGGCACAAAATCAAAATAGCAAACTGACTCGATAAACTAAACAACTGGGACTACGTGAACAAACTAGGCAACTAGAAGTTTAAAGAGAAACAAATCTCAGTAAACATGCAAATATTTAGAATGCTTCAAATCCAACAAAAGCTAAATGAAAACTAAACATGAAAGATTCTAAAACAAACTCCAAAAGTTAATTAAAAAGCAAATATGAAAACTAAAGCAAGAGAGTAATCAGGGTTCTTCTCTGGAAGTCGAAATTAAATGGTGTTCTCTCCACCAAACGTCTCCTCTACATAGAGTATGGATCAATCGGACAAGTAAAGTTGATTCCTAGCGTAAGTGGATGTAGATCTCCATTCTCTTCTCTTCCCAAAGTGTTCTGAAGGTTTAGAATGTTGTAGAATAGTGTATATGGTGACTAGCCACGTTCTGGACTGATTCCTCCATTTTTATAAACTTGGAGGCGGCTAGATTAGGGTTTTCTTTCTTATTTCTTCGGTAAATTGACCAAATTGGCCTTCTGGTCCGACGTGCCACCTTCAAGCTAGGCAGTTTGACAATTCGCCACCTTCAAGATGGCCACTTTGACGATTCTTTCCTTATCTGATTTATCGCGCCCCGTAGACCTGGCGGCGGGTGTTAGGGTTTTCTTTTCTTTCCTTCTTCGACAGATTGACCGAATTGGCCTTCTGGTTGATGCGCCACCTTCAAGCGGGACAGTTTGGCGACGCTCATCCGGCAGTTTGCAATTTTGGCTTCAAAACCCACTTCTTTTGCTCTTTCTATGCATTTTTCCGCCTTTCAACATCCTTGTACCTCATGTTCCCATTTCTTCCAATATCCTGCATATTAACACTTATTAAGTGTAGATTTTGTCCATTTAAAGATCAATTCGACCCCTAATTCCTAGCAACAATCAAGTCCTATCACACGTCTTCATATTTTATAATTTACCGTTATATTATTTTTTCATTTCAACTGGAAAAAAAATTCCAATTCATATGGAAGTCTTTCAGGGAGCGTTTCTCGCCAGATGTTTGCACAACTAGTCAATTCTGTTAGAGAGTAACGACTTTCATGATATACTGGCATATCGTGGAGCCGCATGAGCCGTAGAGAGTTATGCGGCAATTTGGCATCTCACAACATATTGCTGACCTCAAAGATAGGTTATTTAATGATACTCATATGAATGTATCTTGGTGAGGCAAATTAGGGAAGGATTGGACAGCCCATCACGCGTATTTAGTCCGGAAATGGGAGATGAGGCACCAGCTGGTGCAAGAGCAGTGGATGACATGTCTGGATTTATGAAACAGGAATACATGAGGTGGTGTAGGTCGATCACCGTCACCTATATCACTCCGCCTGGCATACACTCGCATGGGGGATTTTACAAGACTGCTTCTCCACATGATGCGATATGTATTATTTATGGGTAGTATTTAAAAATGTACTTTGTATGAATATTTATGTATTTTGAAGTATTTTGTTTGCTTTTTACAGTTGGAGGCACTTAGTCGCATATATCATACAACCAACGGATAATACTGTTCACATCCCAGCATGTAGCGTGTGTTACATATGGCTGATGATGCTCTTAGGAGTTGTGGCAAGGGTCTTCGTATCGACCAACCTATTTTCCATTGTTTGCAGGTCGATACTTCGGTGCCTTTCAGTAAAACAAGCCAGCATACTAGAAAGAGAGGTATCTGAATTGGTGGGCATGGAATGTCACGGGATTGACTGTCACAGCAGACACATCCTGATTTCATTGTTCTCCCGCCCCAGCCTCAGTTCATGGATCCCCCTTCCTATCCTAAGTCCAACTTGCAGTGGGAGCATTGGCCTCAGGAGCAATTATCTTCCCATGCTAAGTTCAACCAGTCTTGGTCACGGCAGAAAGGTTATGGAGATTCTCATATGTCGTTTGGCCAGCCTTGCACAAAGCCTCAAGGCTATCAAACACACCCAGAATCAGTGCATACATTATTTGCTGGTGTTCATGTAGAGGCTTCTAAGGTGGCTACTGAGGATACAGAAGATGAAGAGGATGCACCTGAAACACAACTTGATGTCTCTAGAATAGTTGTCCCAAAGACACAACAAAAATCTTCTGGATGAACATGGAATAGGCTTGGCCGAACTTTCAAATAAATTGTTTTCACTAAGGATGTCCAAACGTGAAAACAAACAGCAAGGACCAAGCAAATAAACTTCTAACACCTATAAGTAGATTGAAAAATGAATTTGTATAATATATTATGTTATTGTAGTTGTTTTCACGAATGATTGTTATGTTATTGTTTAGATTGTGATGTTATTGTGGTTGTTATGTTATTGTGATTGTTGTGGTTGTTATGCTATTGTGATTGTTGGACCTTGATTCGATGAATTCTGTGTCAAATTTTCATGAAATTTTAACTGAAGTTAGTCCAAGATATTGGGAATATTGTGTCAAAATTTCAGGTCCATTCAGACCACGTATGAATTTGTGGTGATTTTTCATAAAACACTTCAAAATTTTACCATAACGCACGGCCCGTGTGTGACCTTAATATGAACACACGGGCCGTTTGTTTTGTACGTGGAATTGGGCAGAAAGTAAAAAATAGGCCGTGTGTTAGATTTAGCCTCATACACACTATGTCTTAATTGACCAAAATGGACGGAATGTGGGACATGGACTGTGTATGGAATTAAGTCTCAACACACGGTCCACGTCTAAAGGAGCGAGCGTTAGACGCGTCTTTCTCAGGAAACGCTTTACGGATTCGCGTCTTCACTTAAGTGAAGATGCATACCTAATTCGTGTCTTTCCCATACTGGGAATTTAAAAAAATAAAGATTCTCATTTCGATAACCTTTTTTCTTAGATGAAGCCCCTTTGAGAAAAAAGCTTAGAGACTCCTCACTTTATCTCTTTAAAACTACATGTTTAGGGTTTTCAAGGGCGACGTTTTTGAATTGATACGATCCAAGAGTGAACTCTTCATTCGCTCCATCTCCCCTCCTCATCTTTTTCTCCTAGTTAATTTCATGTTATTGTTTTGATTTCGATGTTCAATTTCCTTTTGTCTTTTGGTTTAAACTACAATATGTGCGTTGAGTAAACCAAGATTAAATTTTACGGTGAAATGATAGTGAAAGTTCTTTTTTTTTCAAACGAAAGTGTAAATTTGGGTAGATGTTTGCGCAATTAGATGGATACTGGATCCGCGTGTTGGACGATCTGGTTGCGTAGTTTCAAACCTTAGGTTGGGAAAGAGCCATGATCTCTTATATCGCTAATATGAAAATATAGAGAGTGCAATTGTTAATTATTGAGCCTATTTTGATAGATCAGACTACTTTCTGAAGCTGTTTTTCTGTATGTTATTGCAATTTAGCTGATGTTACTCTTGTTGTTTTGATGGGTTCATCGTTGTGTACAAGTGGCTTTTTTATGTTATATTTATGTTTTGATGTGATTGGTGGAACCTCTATTACAGGTTGATTTTGGTGGTAATAATATCATGATAAGTTTTATGCACTTTGGCATTGACTGTAGTGAACAATTTACTGTATTTGACATATAAGTTCATTTTGTTGGATTAAGCCCACCTAAATACAATCTCTTATAAGTTTTCTTTGGATTTGTTTTTGTTTGGTGCCATCTTTATATGATTATGCTTTTTATATGCAAACATGTTTCTTACTCAACCATTTTTTTTTTGTCTTGAAGTTTAATGCTTTTATGTTGATTGTGTCCCCATAAACTGACTATAGTGAATAATGTAACCTTTAAATATTGTAATGACAGGTCTTGTACAATTTAGGATAGAGAGAAGTGAATAATTTATTTTATTTGATATATAATTATTAGATTAAGGTATGAATTGGTAGGATGTGTTTCAGTGTGGTGACATCTTTCTCAACTGAAACAACTACATAAAAACTGACTTAGTGACCAACTATGAGAGAGCTATTTCATCTGTGTTACTTTGTGTCGATTATGCCTTTTTTTTATAGGAACATGTTTCTTACTCAACCATTTATCTTTTGTCTTAAAGTTGATGCATTTGTGTTGTTTGTTTCCCCATAAGTTGATTGTAGTGAATCATATATTATCTTCTGCAGCTCTCAGTACAAAATAGTATTATGTCCATGGAAATCTCCTACTGTGTTCACTAGTATTTTATGTTCTGACTATATAATTTTAGTACTCTGCAAGTTTAAAACTCACATAATATATTGCAACATATCATGTCATCATGTTATTTGAATTAATATGTTGTGGTATTGACAGGTATGATATGGCTATAGAAGTCACTCAGATCTTTCTAAGTGCACAGTCAGTAGATTCAACAGTAAGGAAGCATGGAGAATGGTGCATCTAGTAAAATGGATTTGAAATTGATTTGGAATTGCAATTATATGGAATTAAATTTGAAGTTATGATATTGTAATTCAATTCCAAATCATTTATTTGGTAAGTCAAAAAATAACCATGATTTGGAATTAACTTTTAATTGATTTTTTTTATTTTTTTATATTATTTTCTATATATTTTGAATTGTGTGTGAAAGTGTATGTGTCGTGTGTATATATGTGTCGTGTCTGTTTGTTATGTGTGTTGTATGTTTATGCGGTGTATGTGTCGTGTGTGCGATGTTGTCGTGTGTGTTGTGTGTTTGTTGTGTGTGTAATTTTGTGTGTCGTGTGTGTTGTGGATGTTTACTGTGTTTGTTGTGTGTCGTGTGTGCATTATGTGTGAGCAGCATGTGTATTGTGTGCAGTGTGTGTGTGTAGAGTGTGTATTGTGTATTGTGTGTGCAGTATGTGTATTGTGCATGTAGTGTGTGTATTGTGTGCAGTGTGTTAATTGTGTGTACGATGTTGTCTTGTGTGTTGTGTGTTTATTGTGCATGTAATTTTATGTGTCGTGTGTGTTATGTGTGTTTATTATGCATGTAATTTTATGTGTCGTGTGTGTTATGTGTGTTTATGTGTGTTTGTTGTGTTGTGTGTATGTGTGTGAGCAGTTTGTGTATTGGATGCAGTGTGTGTGGGTGCAGTGTGTGTATTGTGCGTACAGTGTATATATCGTGTGCAGTGTGTGGGTGTTGTGTGCGTGTGTGCAGTGTGTGTGTGTGTGCAGTATGTAATATGTCTATTATCTATTTTGTGTGATGTGTGTGTGCAGTATATGTGTGATTGAGGTGTATTTAATTTTATATTTATTTGAATTTCTAAATCTCTAGCTATATAATTCAAATTGTGGAATAGGGTGGATTTGGAATTGGAATCCAATTTCCAAATTCAAATATTTTTATAGTACCAAACAATGGATTTGGAATTGTAATCTCCAATTCCAAATCCAAGCCTCTAATTTCATGACGCCAAACGGACCTAAAGAGAAATTAAAACAATTTCAAGAGCAAAGCCTTATGGCTTTCCAATTGTATATTTCTTAGAGCTTGCTAATGAGGAGATGTTTGTTGACAGTCATAAACTTGTTGGTTTGGTTTTAAAAAATGCTTTGGATGCAAAGGAGCAACATAAAATGTATGAGCTCGTGCAAAGATGGTTGTTATTAGATGTTTATGTGAAGAGCCAGATAAAGGCATGCTTATTGCATACTCTATCATCTACTGCTATGGATGGTAGGTCAACTGCTTCACAAGTGATTGGGATGGTTGCAAGCATTCAGCTGCCACAGAAGCAGTGGCCTGAGCTTGTTAGGTCTCTCATGTCAAATGTTTATCAAGTTCCAACTCATGTTAAGCAAGTTACCATTGAAACTCATGGATACTTGTGTAAAGAAGTAGCTCCGAAAGTAATTGATCAGGATCAAGTGAATAAGATACTGACAACTGTTGTTCAAGGTATGAATGTCAATGAAGCTAACATTGAGGTCCGACTTGTATCCACGAGAGCTTTATATAACGATTTTCGATTTTCCCACACTAACTTTCCAAACGATATGGAGTGGGATTAGATAATGAGAGTCGTTTGTGAGACCTAACACAAAATTGTATACATTACATATAATGAATTCATGATTTAACATGCATATTGTAAAGTTGACCTACATTTTGGTAATGCATTTCATCATGATTGTATGAGCCATTAGGGGTGGGTGGGCATTACCACAAAAATCACACACATTTCATGCCCACTTATGCTTATAAAAAGACTGTTTTCCCTCCTAAATCTTGAAAAACCCCATTATATTATCGAATTCAAGAAATTCAAGCACTCATCACAATAATTAAGTAGTGATGAATCCTAGGATAAAGAGTTTTACAATGTTGTTGCTCCTCATGTTCCTATCTGCGATTAAACAAACCTAAATTACTCTACATTTTATGTATTAGCACATTAGATAATTGTTTATGACTTCGAAGTACAATTTGTTGGTAAGACGCTTCTACACCAACCAATAGGTTGGAGTTCTTTGGTAACATTTTTTATATATATAACTTGTCAATGCAGGTGGAGTTAAGGGCTCATACCATATTGCACCTAACCTCTTCACAAGGTAATTATGTATGCATGAAGACATTGTAGCTAGCCACTCTCCGAGGCCTCATAGGATGGCCTAGTCGGTCTAACTATATCACATGTTTTTTTTCTTAGGGAGATCGAGCTCCCATATTGTGGTCTAGTCAGCCTAATTTGTCTCGTATTATTTATTTTCTTATGGAGACGGGAACCCTATAGGATGGCATAGTCGGCCTAACTTTGTCTCATGTTTTTATTTTCTCATGGAGAAGTTGGAGCAAATTCAGGAAAGCTTCTTGGAATTGACATAGTATTAGACTATGATTACGCTGGCCCTAATGGGAAGCATGATCCAAGAGGGAGGAGAGGTGGCAAATGTCCCTAAATTCTATATATAATGCTAAGACATTATAGACTTTGTTGTTATCAATTACTATCATTTTCCGACCAATAAATACTAGTCTAGTACAAAGCCAAAGCTTTGGTGCTTCAACAACTTCTTGTCATAATCTATATTTATAAATATTTACCGTATGTAGTAATGTTGGTTACATTGTAATGGTATAATTATAATTTATTATTTATTGTAGACGAATATCACCTCCTGATGTCGTTATTTTTTATTAAATTTGCATGGATGGATTCGTACACTAATGTGAGGAAATTGCAGATAAAACATATTATATAGTGCAATCTTTAAGTAGTGCAATTTTATTGACTTATAGATATAGTATGACTCTTATCAGATAAAAACCACTTGATTTGGATCGACCAATCGATGTGTTAATTAAGAATTAATGTTCAATATCCAAAAAATTAATGTTGGAATGGGTGAATAAGTTTTGTTTGCCTCCACTTGTATGTGTCTTATATTTAATAATTACTAATGGATGGGCTTTGTCTTTGTGAAGCAATTAGTTTGGTCAAAAACAGATAGAAGCACCATTATTTAGAGCATTAATCTTGACAATTATCAAATCTTTGAATCGTGTTGGTTATGCCATAATTAGGCATAGTGCTACCAGAACTGAATATTACATTATTAAAATCTCTCTATCTATCTCTCTCTCTCTCTGCGCATATGAGGATAAGTGCAGATATGTCTAGTCACTGGAAAATGATGCGATTATGAATTGCGATTTTATGCACTAGCACATGTGATTGTGACCTCAAATCCCAAATATTAGTCAAATTCCATTTGGTATGATAATTGTTTTGTGATTAAACCTTGAATTTCCGAGATGATTATTATTGTTTCGTCAAAGTATTGTAAAACATATTTCAAATTTGGCGCAATTCATACACATGATATTGCTGCATGTATAGATTTACCTATTTTGGGCCCAACAGTTAGATATCATTGACTTATAAATATTAAGGAATGAAAGTGGATATTTATTTTCTTCATAAGTTTATGATGTATTCCACACCTAAAAATTAATTGCAGACGGCAATCATATATTCAAGATCGAGGATTTGTATGTATATGTATGACCCATCTTTTTCACAAACTTTCTGCTTGTCCCTTTCCTTAGTACGATTTTGTCACTAAGATTATAAGTTTTCTAATGTTGAACTATTTCAATGACCTCATACAAATATCACAACTTTAGATGAGAATAAAAGATGCACGTAATCAGTTACTATTTAATTTTATATGGTATACTGTTGGAGTTGTATACTAGAAAGCATGCTTTATGAGCTGCTTATGTATTAATAACTCTAATAACTATCATTCTCTGCGACTTGTGAAGTAATATTATTGTTACATGGTTTGCCCTTTGTAATCTAGTGATTATATTCT
>JAYDZE010015374.1:0-10142 GCA_034509125.1 Monilaria moniliformis
GTGGGACGACATGCCAAAAACCGATCCAACAGCCTCTGCATATGGCCCATCTTCCCGAAAATCTTCTCCAGTGCCATTACCCTCAATGGAGTAGCATCTTTCCTGTCATTAGTTGACTCTCTTACATCATCTGATGACCTTGATCTGCGCATTCCGTTATTTGGCTCATCACGGTATCCATTGAAATCATGATCATAACCTCTGTTTGATCCAGGAGGAGAACGATAACCAGGTCTTTCATCCCTACCATAATCATAATCACGGCCCCTGCTGCTTGATTCAGGAGGTGGACGATAATTAGATCTGTCCTCTCGACCCTCAAATCTCTCGATCTCACCTCCCTTCCGACTCTGCTTCCGCTCATAGGCCATCAACTCAAGCTTCTGATCCAAGTAGAGAGCATATGTCCTTACAAAAGCCGAATGATCCCATGAATTTGAATGAGCCTCATCGCGAAAATCAGACAAATTCAACAACCTAGTTCCCCTCTTAGTAGCATACATCATCTCCTGCTGGAAGACAACATCCCCCTCATTGAGCAGACGGTGAATAAGCATCAAACACTTTAGGGCAACAATCCAATCACGTGTTTTCCCCAATCTTTTCGACACTAAGACAACACAAGCGCTAACATATCCGTGAGAATAGGTGGTCAATTGCAGTATTTCCCTTATATACTTGTCGGACGCGGGGTCATTGTCATGGCCGGTCGCCTTGACGACGGCGACCTCCAGCTCCGGCGCCAAATTGCTAGCAACTTTAGCGATTCCGATGCTCGTCTGATCCTTCACCGCCCCGATCGCCTTCCGCAGCGTGCTTGGAGCCATGGGTTCAATTCGACCGCCCTAGATAACCACAACATTAATTCCAGACACCAAATTACTCATTGTTTGTACATCGTTGTTAAATTTTTTACATCATCTAAACTAATTCTAAACAGAAATCATCTACAAACAAACAAACAAGCTCTAATGAATTGCTACTTCAAACAGTGAAACGAACACACACACAAAATGAAGCAGTAATGAGTTTACCTGAAAAAATCAAGCACTTAGATCCGGGGAGAAGCTTCAAGCAATGCGAAACGATATGAATGCGGAGACGGAGTGCACCGACAGATGTAGAATAGAATAATAGGAAGTTGGAATTTGATCTCTCTCACTCTCTCTGTCTGTCTCTACTAACTAGATACGCGCTGCGAGGTTGGAGAAAGAAAGGTAAAGTTGAGCTAAGAATGGAGACGATGGTAAACAAGAATGTTACACAAGGAGATTTGGAAGATTGTGAGCCGTCCGATTTGAAGTACGATGCCCCAAAGTTTTCGTTAAAACCACAGTTGTGTGTATTAATTTTTATATTTTCATAATTACATCAAAATATGGATTAAAAAGTATGATTAAAAATGGAAGTAGTTAGGAAATGGCCTTGGGCCTTTATAATATATTCTTTTTAAATAATCGAAAATTCAACACGTATCTTAAATTTTTTATTTTTTTTTGGACAGTCGAGTTTCGTTAAAACCTCTCAGCGTAAATCCTACAATACACCTCTGAAAGGCCAACCAGATGTCGCTTTATTATTATTATCTGTAAATGCATGTCACATTTAAAAACATTACATCTAATAAACATAGATCAATGGAAGATAGCACGATTATCCTCAAGGATTGGAAAATACTACATCATTTATATTCAAGGATTAACAACATTGTGCAAGTGTAATCTCAAGATTCAAGATTAGTCAATACAATAATTATACAAAATCTCCCTCCAAAAATAATAATTAATAATTTTACAGAATCAAAAGATCGAAAATGGTTCAATTATAGTGCTATGTGTTCCCTCTTCTTAATTTCTTTTCAAGAAACATATATTTTTGTAACAATCTGGAACTGATCATCGATCCACTCTAGCTAGCTGCGATTCCTTTGTATCTCTATACGCCTCACTGATTCAACAAAGGTTCTGCCGAATCATCACAAACATTACACGAATTGAATTTCGTATTTCATTTCATCAATATATGTCGTTTATGACATACATATATGAAAATAAGTAATGCACTTACTCCCAAGGAACATCTCCTGCTAGCATCCAGTCTCCTTCTTTGTCTTGATACAAGATCGTGTAGTTCCCGCCTGATCTATTGCCGTCTGCACCCACAAATCAACCAAGATTAATATTCCATAAATATACAAAGATATATAATCCTATATAAATTATTAAAGAATTTACAAATCCGTATATAGGATTAGAATCAAATAAAAATCTCATTTAAAGTAAAAACTACAAACTTTTTGCACATAATCTATAAAGAATCTGCACTTTCGTGGTCCTAAATTCGAATCCCATAAGAGGTTCAATTAAATGACTATTAGTACAATTAATTACTTTATATATTACTCTATAGATTAAGTGCAATGTTCTGAATTTTAAGAAAAATAAAGTTTTACTATAGAGTATATATGAATTTACATTTTGCAAACATGTTGATCAAGGAGTGAGACAAAGCTTGGTAAGAATGATAAAGCCTGAGATCAATCTTCCTTCCAATGGGCACGCCCTCCATCTTCACCTTCACATACATGGAGTTTCTCACCGGGGCTATAGCCGCCGCCGCCATTCCAACACCGCGATGGTGGTGGTGGTGAAGCAACTCCCTCCTCAACGAATTGATCGGTGGCCACCCCACTGTTTCTTGATCCTCATCAGTTTCCCTAACCGAACATAAACACATGTATATAAATCATCAAAGAAATGAAAAAAAGAGAAGATAGCAAGATTCATTAATTTAATTTAGGAATCTTACTCTTCGTCTACGTGAAGATTTCTCCATTTGCGATCTTCATCTTCTCCATTGGGATGGCCACTCCATTGCAGCAAAGGCAAATTCTTGCTGTCAACTTCTTCTTCATCATCATCAACAACAAAATTGAAATTTCGACGACCCTTTTCTCCCTTTTCAATTTCCATTTCATGACTGCAGGAATTGAGGTCGAGCCCTTTGATCATCATCCGAGAGTGATGATCGGGGAGAGCAAGCCCTAGTTCAAGCTCCATCAACCGATCTTCTATTCACAAATGCAAAGAGGTTGCTTCTATTGTAAAACAAAGTGTGTGTAGCTTTTAGTTTCAAGTATATGTTGAATGTGCGCGTTGGAAGAGATATATAATTAGGTGGGAGACAAGACAATGGATTTTTTTTAAATATTGAGATCGTATAATTGTTGTAGTTACGTATATCTTAAAAATCATACAGATTTAGGGTTGGAATTGAAGAAAGATTGAGAAAGATCAGAAATGGGAGGGGCAGCGATGGCATTGAAGTTGGGTCGGGCTAAAGAGGGGCAGCGATTGGGACAGGTGAGGAAAAATCGAAAAGGAATTTTCGGACACTTGTGTTCATTATGTCCCACACACACATACTAGATTTACTATGTTGCCTTTTTTACTTCAACCATGATTAAGACTTACACGACTGACATCTTGAATTTGTTGTTAATTACACGATTCAATTTTTCTCTTTACTTTTCTTCCTAAAAATACCCGACATTCGAGCTGTAATCGAAGTGAATCGTGTTTTAATAAAAAAATGTAAATATTCGAATTTGTAATATTTGATCATATATTCATAAGATCGTCGTCTACTCTACCGTACTACTATCACCAATTTGTGATCATTAGATAATGTTTAGTAATATATGTTTTAAGAAATATATAAAATTAGAAAAAGGAATAAAAAGAAATGTAAAATATGTATATATAATATTGGTAAAGTAAGAAATCCTTTAAAGTGAGTTAAATTAAGATTAAAGGTTAATTACTCCTTTAATAATCCAGACTAATTAAGAACTTTTGCTTTCTAGATTATGAGCGACCAAGTCGTAACACGTTTCCATTGGCAACAATAAATCTTTAATTAATGTAATAATGAGAAGTAATACTTTTTGGGACACCCTTTTCTTGGGTTAATTAATTGCTAAACAACAGTCACTATAACGTGTCTGATTGATATAGGAGACGGATCAAATTAATTACACTAGTAAATCTCCAATATATATGTGAATTTCGTGGTAATTACGCGACATATATATGTATAAATCAATTTTAATTATTAAAGTCACGATGTAAAATCGCACTATCATCTTTTTCTTCCTTTTATTATAACATTTTATAAATTATTACATAAAAATCAAAGTTCGTTTTATTTATTTTTCCTATTTAGATTGAGGTTTGATAATATTTATGTAATTTACAATTAAATTTGATGACCTCAGTAACAAGCTCTAATGTGTTAGAAATAAAAATATACAATAATTAGAAAGAAAAATGGGAACATACATGGGCTAAATGTGAACGGTTGTCATAAAAAGATGCCAACGACTACAAATGGGGCAGCCTTGTATACATCATTACATATACCAACATTCTGAAAAAATGTTAGTAAAACCCTCGTTTTTCTTAATTAGATCAAATGTGATTCTTCCTGTCGGATTGAGGTTAGTTAAAATTCAAATCAAGAATCAGAATACAGTACCCCAATTATTAATTATATATATGATTTGGGATTTGGGGGAATGACTCCAGACAAAGCAACCAAGCAACACCCACACACACGAACACGAACACAAACACGCTTGGTATGTGTTTTTACTTGTACTCATTTTGTAATAACAATAAAAAAATGAATATTTAAAGACTTTGTATGCATTTCATTGAAGCTACCCTATTTAAGGAGAATTTTGTTTTCCCACTTATTATTGGAAAACATTTTTGAGTTGTGTATTAATGTTGGGTGATAATATTTCTTATTTCAATCACGAGATCGTCACTTCACCATCTGGTCCGGACAGCAAGTCGTGAGTGAGATTCACGTGGTGGCGCTGCATGGCGGCGGGACATGCATCAGGTCCACCATTGTTGGGGGTTGGATGTGTAGATACAGGAAGGTGTGAGACAATGTAGTCAGTTGTGGAATCAATACCCTGTTGGTGGCACGTGTGGTGGAACCCTAAAAAAGGACACACTCAACAATGTCTGTCCCTCTTCTCTTGTTGAAGAAGAGTATATTATATATATCATATCATTTTATTTGTTGAAGAAGAGTATATTAATTAGTGCCTTAATTGACATGATCAAACCCCAATATATAGAATTAGACTATCCATCAAACTCTAATTACGATGTAGTTTTTTGAACCCTATTTCTAAAATCTTTTCCAGCAATGTATTCATCTTTAAAATTTTATTATTTTTCATAAAATTCAATTTAGCACTCTCTATAGTCGAAAATTTCAAGCTCTCCCTAAATTATAATTTTGTGTTACATAGGTAGTATTAAATTCGATTCAAAATAATTGAAAACCTTGAACTTAATATATATAAACATTCTTGGCGACAAAAGGGACAAAGTAACTCAAAAATAACATGGGGAAATTCGTGGAATATAAGTGTGTGTGGAGCAAAGGCAAATATTAATTAATTGTGACAATAAATATAATAAAGTTTTATCCTAAAATAAATAAATACCATAAAGTTATTAGGAGATGAGTTGAGATGAAGTCCCCTACTTATCCTTCTCCACCCATGCTTAAACGTGGGCCGAGATGGGATTTTATTGGGCCCAACTCTTAAAATGTCAAAACAGTCTACTCTCTCTCTTACCTTGTCAAGTTGTCATTCATCTTTAATACTAGATTAATATGATTATCAGCCATTTTATTATTTTAATTAATCAGCTACTTCAATTTTTTCAATAAATAGATGTATATAATTGAACAATAATCTCAATACAGAATAAAATAAAAATTATATATCTTCCTCAAAGGCCAAAGCTATAATTTTTCTAATTTATTTCCATATAAAAGAAATGTTGAAGAAAAATTATTCACCAGAAAGGGAAAGTATTCCGCTGAGTTATTAAGAATCATATTAAACGGAGCAAAGAAAAGAGACAAAATCCATGGCTCAGAGCAGTTCGATTCTACCAATGGCGTCGGACGATCCTCCGCCGAGACTGGAGGAGAAGCTCTTCAAAGGATCCGCCATGACTAAACGCGGAGCTTATGCCGCCATCTCTTACATGACTTGTGCTGGTAATCTTTTAATTCTCTATATATATTTTTTTTATTTCTTCATCCCAAAGTTTTCATTCTGTTTGAATTTGCATTTTGTCCTTATTTGGAAGGATTGGGTGGTGAAGATCAAGAGAAAACAAATTATGTTGATTTATTGTTGAGTTTAATTTTCTGTGCAAGTAAAACTACCACTGGTGACGAAATTATTAGCTCTAATGAGAGGTTTAAGTTTCCCTTAATGTTGAATTTCCGTAGATAAGAATATTGATATTCATTGAAGTTGAGTTTTCTGAATTGTCAATTTTCAAATTAATGTGGAGTTTAATTGAGTCTTGGAACGTCAAGTATCAATCTTGCTGGAATATCTTATGTGCTAGTATAATTGCCACTAGCAAAGGTAAATATTATTTCTAGTAAACGATTAAGCTTATCATGTCTTCGAGAATGAGAATCATCAGCTACAGTATTATAATCATGCAATAATCACGCCTCACTCAGATTTTTATGGTGCGAATTTGCTGCTCTTCTGGACTGTATATTTTTTAAGAAAGTGAGTTAATTGTGATTTTGCAGTGCTCTTGGTATTATTTAATAAAGCTGCTCTTTCTTCATACAACTTCCCATGTGCCAACGTCATTACACTTTGTCAGGTATAGTGAATAACTTCATTCACAGCGATGCTGAATTAAAATTATTCTCCACTGACAAGAGAATAAAACGAATGATCTCACTGATAGAATAAAGTACAATCCATTTAGTCTTGGTTCCTTATGAAAAAATAAGTTTTAACCCCAAGGTGTTTGCTCTTTCTGGTCAAAATAAACAAAATGAAAGGACATGTGCTCAGTGTTTCCTTATAACCACTGCATCTTACACCTATAATATACTGAGGTGGATGTTGAAGATTTCCCATCAATTTTGGTCCTTAATTTAACCAAAATCTTACTTCGGAATGTACTTGAGTCTTTTTTGTTTATAGTTGCATAAGGCTGACTACCCAAAGGAGGTTATTTACTAATTCATATGAAGGCGCTTTTAGTAATACTTTCTGAGCTAAGGCTCTTATATGGTCAAGGGGTACCAATAGTAAAAGTTTCCATAGCAATGGTCATTATGAAATTCTGTATTCATCACTTTAGAGTTTAGAAGGAGTGCACCACTTTAGTTTTTGGTTTACATGTTTTAATTTCACTGGATGACATGGATCTAATAACTTGATTGATTATATCTGCTGCAGATGATATCTTCATGTTGTTTGCTTTATGTTCTACGACGCTCAAAGCTCATTTCTTTTAATTCTAACGAATTGGTAGCTGCCAGTGACAGTTCCAACATGGTATCAATACAGACGTTGATTCGTACTTCACCTCTTGCTTTAACCTATTTGCTTTACATGGTAATATTTCTCTCCTAATTTATTGAGCTTTGTCCTGTTGCAGCTGGTAATCTTTATACCCATACAAAAGTTTGTTCACAAATTCTCTTGGTTGCCTTGAAAGCTAGTTACCATGGAGTCCGTTCGAGGTGTTAATGTTCCAATGTATACAACATTGCGAAGAACTACAGTTGTATTTACAATGATTGTTGAGTACCTCCTTGTGAGGCAGAAGTATACGCGTCCTATTCTTGGAAGGTAAGCTTCATCTCATTCTGCCAAAGCTTTTTGATAAGAGCATGTTGCTGCCTATCTCACAGAAAGTGGCATGATAGCATAAGAGGATCACTATGCTTGAACTATTATAAAAACTTACATTATTACCAATCAATTGAGATAGCAACAAATAGGATTTTATATCATATACAAGTTTATTGACTTTGGATCAAATTGTTCAAAGCACTCCCCCCTTAAAGGTAAACTTTCACCCTCCACGATCAATGTGTTGGCACGTAGGTTGCTGACAGTCCACAATCTACTTGCACTGAATACACAAACATTGCAAATAGGCATTTAGTATGACTCCAATCTACTTTTGGACCTTCTCCGTCTGGACTCTATTACCAAAATATTCTGCTGAATATGGATCTGTCTGAAGTTAGATAGTTTCATTTCATTTACTACTGACTTAATAATTATGGTTTATCAGTGTGACCTTAATAGTTCTGGGTGCTTTTATTGCTGGATCCCGGGACTTGTCGTTCGACTCCTATGGCTATCTTGTCGTTTTTCTGTCAAACTTTACCACTGCAATATACCTAGCAACCATAGCCCGTATTGGTATTACTCCTTCACCCTCAGTTCAAATCTTCTCTTTGTAGCTCCATTCTTTGCTTATCATTCCAATTTTCTTTTCCCCCCAGGAAAATCCAGTGGGCTCAACAGCTTCGGCCTTATGTGGTGCAACGGTATGTAACTATACCATTGTAGTTTAGTAGTCCTAATTATTCAGACACCACGCTTTCCGTTTGAGAGTTAGGCCTATTTTTCTGTAGGAATCTTATGTGGTCCTGTTCTACTGCTTTGGACCCTTTTCCGCGGTGACTTGGAGATGACAATGAATTTTCCATATCTGCTTTCTCCTGGTTTCCTGGTAATGCATGTGTGGTTTATGCACTTGTTATATGAGTTTTTAGAGTGGTTGAATGAATGGGACGATCGCTTTCAAATTGATAACATCATTTTACTGAAAGATCATGGATGTTGCTGATGCTCGGATTACATCTTAATACATTTATAAATTGTTTCATGCTTATTATTTCAGGCAGTGCTGCTTTTTTCCTGCATACTAGCTTTCTTCCTGAACTATAGCATATTCCTCAACACGACTCTGAACTCTGCACTCACACAGACTATCTGTGGTAACTTGAAGGTTTGTCCTATTTTCCTTCTATTCTTTCTGTTATGCTTATTGCTAAAACTAGTTTTGATTTTTCAAAGTTGTGACAATTGGGTGATCTGGTGTTTGTAAGCATGTAAATGGAACATGTTTTTGGGTTTCCCATTCATTTTATGAGGGTATATGAGGGTAGGAACTAAAGCAATATAGTCTCTGCCGCCCATTAGAAATCTTGTTCACAGTGTTGTCGACTGCCAAGAAACTTACGCTAACATGCCTGTTGCACGTTTTACTGTATTTTTTCCGTCAGGATCTTTTCACTATTACACTTGGCTGGGTAATTTTTGGTGGGCTGCCATTCGATTTGGTAAGTGCAGCAAACGATACTTCATTTTCTTCTCATGTGCTTCTGACCCTAATATGAATGTGTGTTTTTTGGTCCCAGTTGAATGTGATTGGGCAACTTCTCGGCTTCATTGGCTCGGGCCTGTATGCTTATTATAAGCTTATTGGGAAATAATTGCTTTCAATTCTCAACTACTCATCACCTTTGATGGATTTTGGTGCATTGCGTCTCTTGATATTATGATGGTGGAACGAGATTCTAATATCCGACTAGGAGTAAGCACGACTTCCTAAGGAAGACGAGCTGCTGTAAAGCGTTCTTTCTGGTTTTGAGAAGTGGAGATTGATGATGCTGCTACCTTATAGAGAGACTAGAATGATTCTTGTTAACAACTCTACAGTCACATTGATTGATGATCCCATAATGTAAGAGAAGTAGCATTAATGTGTTGAGTGACGGGGAAAGTTGGGGGTTTGGAAACTAACTGAGCCATGAATTGATTGAAAAGATTGTGATCAAGTGGTGCAAATTTCAGCATGTAAGCAAGCAGCTAAGTGTAGAGAACAAATTTTATTATTTCTCCTCACCTAATTAAAAAAAAAAACTTAATGATTTATTATTTCAAAAAGATAATATTCCTAATTAATCAAACGAAGGTGGAGTTCAACTCGTTTAATTTAAATGGAAAAAGGAAAATAAGAAGAATAGAGGAGCGCGTGAGCATCACGAATATTTTCGATTTTGAAATCGAATCACAACCTCTCATCAATTTATGTGGTAGAGGAAGAGATAGCCTTTTTGCAAGATTTTGTTACCCTCTTCATCGCCATCTCCACAAACAATCACTCCATCCAAATACAAGAAAGAAAAAAATCAAGAATCTTGCAGAAGCTGAAGCAGAGCAGCCATGGCCAACATGATCATGGCCTCTTCAAGAGCTCTAATCA
>JAYDZE010015385.1:0-10142 GCA_034509125.1 Monilaria moniliformis
ATCATTTGCACTTCATTATTTTGCGTTATGCGTCAATATAGGCGATCTTCTTAATCATATGTCTAGTTTTTAATTGATATGGAGCATTATCAGAATTTAGGCCTTCAAAAAGAAAAAAAGGATAAACTTAATGGCCAAATTGTTTGTTCAAAAAAAATTTTCTTATTATGAGAACGAAGAATCATTTTAATTTTTTGATCGCAAAGATCTAAGGTGGATATTTCTCCTAGCTGGAGCCTGGATGAGTGTAATACCAGAGTTCGAATCTTATGAGAGATAAAAACTTCGTTTATTACATTTTTTTGGAGTATAATTAATTTCACTGTAAATACAGTAACTTTATATATTCAGTTCAATATTTTTAGTTTTTATAGAAAAAAGTTTATGAAAATTATAATTTTTTTTAATGACGTTGAGTTCAAGTGACAAATTTGAGGCACTTCAAGACTCTTATTAGCGAGAGATCTTGAGTTCAATCCCACCCACCAACGATGCAATATATTCTCACATTTTGCAATGATTTAGTGGTCCCATATATAAAGTAATGATATAGTACTTTAATTGATATTATGTATATATATCTCATCTAATTTTATCTAATAAAGGTAATTTTTACTATGACCTTACCCATATAAATATGTGATAATTATGATTATTAAAAGATGTAAAATAATGGTTTTGATCATAAAAACAAAAATTTCACATTAAAAGTGTTATAATTAATTATTTCGTCTCGTGGATAAAGGGACAACTAGTCCCAAAAATGATTTAGATATCACAAAAAATTTATTTCACACCATTTTACATGATGATTTAATATTTGGATCTAAATTTATATTCAATTATATATTTTAAATTATATTAACAGTTAACTATACTTTGATTTAAATATGCATAGATTTTAACTAGTATGACTATTTCTTTAGACTATATTTATCAATAAATCCAATTTAATCCCATCTTTGAAAAAATCATTTATCTCTTTTCACATACACAACCTATAACTTCAAAAATTTTATATTTAATTAATGGACTAATTAAATCTAAATTATTTATTAATAAAACATTTATTCGTATCGATATAATTATGTATGAGTGCTTGGAGAAGATTATATCATATGAGTTGGTATAAGTCACGTGACAGACAGCCCAAAAGTGAGAAGGAAGCACGTGAGGAATAGGTGATGATGGGAACTGGCAGATTCGTAATCCCACATGAAAGAGAACAACAAGTATCTCTTTTCTTGTTATTTTGCATTTACATTATTAATTAATATATAGATAGAAATAATTACATTCCCCAAAAAGTTTAATGTTGGAGTATAATAGTTATAAGAAAATTCATGTTTTTTTAAGTGAATTAAATATTTTACTAAATTACGATTTTTATTTGAACCAGAATTATGGTTAGTCACATTATGGCTAAATAGCATTACTCTTTATCGAAGAATAAAGCTATGCAGCCACAATGTGGATGTCCATAAAATGATATCTTTGTTTTAATAAAAAAATAATAAATTATAGTCTTATTTAATGCTCAATTCTATTTTACATTATTACCACTTTCTGCTTAGTTCGATAGATTTTCAATCAAGGGTATAATAAATAAAAATAATAATTTTTTAAGTGAATTAAATGTTTTACTAAATTACTAGCATAATATCCAATTTTTTATTCGAACCAAAATCATAGCCAGCCATATTATGGCTAAATAGCATCACTCTTTATCGAAACTGGTTAACTTCATCGATGAAGAAAAAATTGAATGGAGAGAATTTATATATGTGCTTTTAGACATGATAAATGGTTTGGGCCTTGTAGATGGTCTCCCAAGGCCTGATATGAAGTAATATCTAATCAAGTATATGAAGTTCCAGCATAATAAGTCCAATTTAATAAAATATTTGAAGAAGCCAAGAGATAAATAATAACTTATTAAAATATCCATAAATGCTAAGTAAAATTATGAACCCTTTTCCTCTCTCATAATTCCACTATATCCTTGTATGTGTGATCAAATTAAATCCAAATATTATGGTATATAATTGTTAATTAACTTGTCAGCCCATGTGACTAGAAGCCCATTACGGCCCAAGTGGTCCATATCAATAATGCACACCTCAATATATGAATATTATGCATATTTAATGTGAGGAGGAAGTTCATCTCAGATGATAAGATGCATCCCTCCAATCTCCAATCAATAAATTAGAGGTTCATTTCCTAAACCAAAAAATTTCCTATATATATTAATGGTGACAAACGTCTAAATAGTATGGCATGGGAAACATAAAATTGTGTATAAGAAAAAAGTTTTGGGTAGAAAACAATATTTTATAGAGCTTCAAAAACTAGATTTAATCTGAGTTTTAATTTAATTTGACGACGAAACACAGATTAGTTGGTAAGACGCTTTCTTTTCGATCAATAAATTGGAGATTTGAGTCACCTCAAATGCATGTGTGTGGAGGTGTGATTGAGTTGTAACTAAAAAAAACTCAGATTTGATACAAATAATGCTTAACTAAATTGATGATTGTCATGTACGAGTCCCCAAGGGAACACTAAGCGGTGTAAACTTCCGTCTATATATGAATAGTGAGATCTAGGATTCAAACACCATCACTTCTTTTCCCCCAAATAAAAAAAGAATTGTCACAAGTGGAGTTGGCAACTGGGATGAGCCGGCCCAAGCCCGGTTCGGCCCGCGGAATTTTAGACCCAATCCGGCTCAAGGCCCATGACTGAGCCGGACCGGGCCTGGCCTGGGCTTCTCAAGAATAAATGAGCCCATGACCATGTGCGAAGTGGGCCTGAGCCGTAAATGAGCTTGTAATATTATTTTTAAAAATTTAAATTTTTTTCCTTCTTTATTTATATTCTACTCATATGTTAAAAGAAAATAACTTAATTTATTTAATTCATATAATATATGAAATAACATTATAATTCATACAAATTTTTTTAATCAATATATATAGTCTTAAATCATTCATTATACTTACAAAATCAAATAATATTTAAAATGAATTACAACCTATAAACTTTTATTACAATTTATATTTTTATAAAAAAATATATTTTTTTTCTTAATTTTACTAATCATATCTTTATATTATAAAACATGAAATATGATTAATATAAAATTTATAATATAAATTATAGAATAATAAATAAATATAATATTTAGCTGGGATTGAGATGGGTTTCAAGTGGGCTTGGGTCGGGCTTGGGCTGGGCCTTAGATGGGCTTGGGCCTAGACTGGGTCTGAGTTTCGCAAACAGCCCAAATAAAGCCCATCTCAAATGGGAAGCCCAGCCCAACCCGACTCACTTGCTCGACCTGGCTGGGTCGGCTAGGTTGGATTAGCCCGACCCAGTTGACACCTCTACTCACAAGTGAGACTGCACTAAATATGATTTATCAATAATCCACTTAAATGTCGATTGTTAAATTCATACTCATGTAATGATACTGAGTAAGCAGTATACACTGAAAATTGCAAATAAGGTAAACGCTGTATGGAATATGTGTAACGAATGAAAGAGCATCTTGTCCTTCATCATTACTCCTTTCTTTTGTCATAAACGTATACCGAATCTCAACTAAACTTTTCTATATTAGTTTGATGATGAAGTATTTATTAAAGTAAATGGATCTTTGACCAGATATATTACTATATATTTTCTGAACTTGTAAGAAATCACATATAGGGTTATGAGGTCTAAATTATTGTCAGTAATAAACATTAATAAATTAATTACACGAATTATGTATTTCTCAACATAATTATTATATTATGTGTGGTTATTTATTAGCATAATTTAAAAGTTACTTGAAGTTGTAGTTTTCCGATTTGGGTAATAATTATTGTTAAATAGGAGTATGTGAAATAATTAAATGTTCTGGAAAAACATAATTTCAGCTAAATTAAATATTCAAGGTTAATTTGTACAAAACCACAATTTGTTATTTTTAAATTAATTGTGGAACAATTCCACACAATTGTTTGAAAATAGCATATTGAAAAACTAAACAATCCCAAAGAATAAATTAATTATGTACGCTTTCTTTATTTAAAAATTAACTTGCGTGACATAGCACATAAAAAGTTATAGTTTGTCTTTAATAATTAATTTGCGTAAGCTATGACAATGCACATAAATGTTGTAGTTTGTCTTTAATGATGATTCAAGTATAAATTTCAAAATTCAGAGCCTACCTTTGCAATTGGTAGGTTTAGATCCACCTTGAAAGCTATGCCAATTTAATTATAAAAAAAGTTATATATATTTTAATTTGTCCTCTCTCATTGTTCTAACACTGCGAATAATGTGAAAAAATGGTGGACAAATATTTCAAAGTCAAAATGTTATAAATTCCCACATGATATACTATTCAATGTTCATAAGAAAGGGATGTAAATGCATTGAATATGTCAATATAATAAATAAGATTAATTGTCAATAAGGCCTAGCTCAAGTGACAAGGCGTTTTGGGTTCAAAATTTGCCTCCATGGGGAGAATTTTCCCATTTTATGGTGGTGTTGCTGTCTCACCTGCATGTAGAGTTGTTGTCTCAACTGCGTGCAATGTAGTGCTTTAATTGTTATGATATATAGACCACATGTAATTTAAAAATAAAATAAAATTATTGACACAAATATGATTCAAATATACAAACTTACCATCTAATTAAAATAGGCATCTTTTTATGTTGAACATAGCATTTTCCTAACCAAAATCTACAATACCTAATACTCCATATACATATAAATAGACTTTCACATCTTTAATCCACTCCTCTTGATCTATAAAATGTTGGCACAATTAATTCAAACTAGCTACAATCTTCTAGACTCCACTACCCACAAATTAAAGCCATTTCAACATTTTGACCAATTTCTAAAATCCTTTAAATTCTTCTAAATTTATATATATATATATTCCTTTTTTAATTATTAGCCCACCATGTATCTTCAGCCGGCCCCAAGTAGGCTGGCCGGCCACCCCCACCAACACTTTTTGTACTTGTATATATATACTTCCATAATTTCTTGCACACCACCAATCCAGTATAACTCATAGACATATATATTCATCCTTAAAAACATTCAATATCATCACCATATCTCTAACCCTAACTCGAGACTCCAAACAAAACGGTGTAGCCGAGAGGACGAGAACAAGAAACCCTATAAAATGAGGCAACCGGGCGTGTACTCTAATCTTCTGAGTGGAGGGAAGACGGGACCCCATTCGCTGCCGCTGGCAAGAATCAAGAAGATCATGAAGAAATCGAGCGAGGACGTGAAGATGATATCGGGGGAGGCCCCGATCGTGTTCTCCAAGGCGTGTGAGCTGTTCATCGAAGAGCTGACGAAGAGGGCGTGGGCGATGACGCTGCAAAGGAAGACAAGGACAATGCACAAGGAAGATGTGGCTGCTGCTGTTATGGACACTGATATTTTTGATTTTCTTGTTGGCCTTGTCTCTCACTCTCCTAGCCCTAGTGCTTCTCAGGGTTTCATGGACTCTTGAACACGATTATGTATCTCTCTCTCTCTCTCTCTCGCTCTCTCTCTCTACACATATTTTACATATCTTTTTTCTGTTAAGAATATATATAATATCGTTTTGTGTATTTTGTTTAGTGTTCATGATTTAAGTCACTAGAGCATAACTGAATTGACCAACTGGCAAATTTTGAAAGTAATAACCAAAACCGGTATATTTGATTTAAAGAGTTTGCAAAAATATAAAATTTTTGGACAAAGGTCCAATTATATAATTTATAATTTTATTTGCTAGAAGACCTAAATTGGAATAATGCCAAGTATATACGTTCTGTCACGCAACATAAGTCAATGATTTGAAGCTATTAGTTTGAAAAAACGTAAGCTAACTTTTATTATTATGTCAAGCAAATCATATTTATTTTATTTTATTTTAGGAAGAGCGGTGAAGTTTGAACTCTAAATAAAGAAGATCTTCATGGCTTGAATGTTTACGAAAGAACTCATATTTTTTCTTTTTAAAACAATGCAATCAGTGATGTCGAATTGACTAACTATTACTCGATGCATATTGTATAAATACATAAGTATATTTAATAACCTTGTTTTAGTTTATCGAAAAGATGTCATGAAATTGGCCTCAAGTCAGTGGCGGATGCAGGAGGCGGGAGGGGTGACCGAATCTATTTATATTCAAGCATTTTGATACTTGTTCCGTGAATTTGAACCGATGAAAGTATGTGTCGGAATTTACTGGACCAATTCTCTTAATTAAAGAATTAAGAGAGAGAGAGAGACCAATTCTCTCCCTAGATGTCGTCCACTAATTAATATGAAAATTTTGGATCTAGAATTTTGTCATGAGGGCGATTCTAGCTTGGACAAAAATCAGGAAGTTGATTGAATTAATTTACATTCTTGGCTGGTAATTTTGGTCCTAAACAATAATTAAAAATTAAAATAAACACAAAGTCATATTTTAATTGAAAAATAGTCCAAATATTGTAACTTTTAAGGCAATTAATAATATTTTTTAAAACTGTATTATATTTGTGTCTATTACAAAGTTATGAGAAGTATACTAACAAAGTTACAAAATCCATTACACCAATAAGCAAAAAATAACTTCTACTTGTGTCTATTTGTGAGATAATTTTGAAGAAAAAATAGGTACTATTTGTGTGTGTGTCTATGTCTCTTCTTCTGGTGCAGACTCAGCCGGGGCGTCGGGTTGTTTGTCCGCGGGCGGCTCGGCCAGATCAAGATCTACGGGGAGTGCGTTTTTCTTGAGAGAAGTAGTCTTAGTGAGATGGGAGTAGCTGCCCTTCTCCTTGAAGAGCTGAGCAAAGTGAGGCTTGCAGTAGAGGATCCCGTCGAGGGCCGCGTACGACGACGTCGTTAGGTTGCACCCGCCATGAGCACACCTAAAGCATTGCTTGTGGAAGAACTCTCCCTCCACCGTCACCTGCAGCACTTCTCTTTGTCACTTTTTTACTTTTTTTTTTTTTTTTAATCTTTTAATTTATCTTAAAAACTAAAAATATAATAAGAGATCAATGGTTATTCTTGACATAATTAGTTGTTGTTTAATTAATTACATAAATGTATTAATTAATGTAAATGGATATATGCACCCTAGCTATATATTGGATCCACTCCTATATGAGGAAAACATATTAGCAAATGAAACAAACGAATGTCTCATATCAGTATAAAGAGAGAACTGAAACTACTATATAAGTCTCACGAGCTATTTCAGTTATTATCAATTGGTTTTAAGATGGAATCCCGTAAATTTCTATCAAAGAAAGTATTGTAATTTGCCCTAATTATGAAACTACATAAGGAAAATAAGTAGTGAATATGTAACATACCTTCTCGAGTGGGTAGACAGTTTTTTTACAGACAGCACACTTGTCTAAAGTGCCAGAGAACATGGTTGACACTTTACTAGGAGATCTGCTCTGTATATATCAAAAAACTTATTATAACTCTCAATTTTCAAACAATAATTCTCATCCTCTTTTATTTTTTATTTTTAAAATAGGGTTTTGTGTGTGTGGGGTGGGGGGTGGGGGTTACCAGTTCTGCATATTTGCCACCTGATCAGAAATGAAAGAAAATATAGTGTAAGGATTACTAACTCTGACAAAGTATCAAAATTGAATGCTAAAAATAAATATTTAGGGTTTGAAAACTGACTTAAGCTTGATTGAAACTTCTTAGTAGTGAAGCTGCCTGTTTCCCTGAAGAGTTGTTCAAAGTGAGGCTTGCAGTAGAGTTTCCCATCCACAGTAGAGTAGTTGCTTATCTATCATTATTATTCAAATAAATATGAATTTGATGAGGTTAATTTTCTGATAAATTGTTACAAAAGAAACAGGAATAATAAAGAGATAATTGGGAATTTCCCCCTTTCCATAAAACATACATATTGATAATATTATAGACCAACCAGGAGAACTTATTATAAAAGACTAGTCTATTAGGAGAGAGAACTCATATGGTTTATAAACCTCACATCTGTTACTAATTTACACAACCGATGTGGGACATTGGAGTACGTAACAATCGACCCCCCTTAAGGGCCAACGTCCTCGTTGGTCACGGCTAACACCTTTTCCAAGCCACCACTCCGAGTCGTCGGTCTCTCAATAAAAGCACCAATATTATAGACCAAACAGAAGAACTCATCCCCAAAGACCAGTCTATTAAGAGAGAGAGTTCATTTGATCTATAAACCTCACATGATCACATCTATTACTTTACACAAACGATGTGGGACACTGTAGTTCGTAACAAATAATCTTATATTGATATGCGTATAGAAGATTAATAAAACATGCATAATTTATAGAGATAGGTTAAAATCATGCATGGCAAATGTGAGGAAGATAAAGAAAACAAAGATACATTTCCAAAAGAAAATCAAAGGAAAAAAAATATTTTTTTTTATTATCAATAACTTACTTTTTAAAAAATATCTAAAACTAGAACACGCAGCGGAATTTAAAGAACACATACGGCGAGACGTCCGTTGCAATTGTCGCATTTGAAGCAATTCTTGTGATAGGGAATTCCATCAGCTGAAAACATTTCTGCAAAATGCACAACTTTTTCGCAAGAATGGCATTTCTGCGTCGTGCCGTAGTAAGACGATGACATTTTGTGCTCTTTTTTTGGGATCTCGGGTATAGAAAACTCGTACTTTTTTATTTTTTTTTTCTTCTCTTTCTCCGACGAAATAATTTCTACACGACTAAATTGGTCTTTTAGAAAATTAGCATTTTAAGCAATTTTGAGAGGTGAATTATAGGCTGAAATTTAAAGTAGGCAAATAATGGTGCTGCTGAATTGGACCTACTATTAAGGGCTATTTTTCTGTTACAAAATATGAGACAGTTCATAAGTATTTTGGCATCTAAATTAACCAGTGGATATCAGGGGTTTTAGGCTTCCTTTCACCTCATATATTTGAATCTAATTAAAAGCTTGCAATTTTTATTTTTTGGTAATTAGATTTTTGTTGTTGATTGTTCAAAGTAAATATTTATAAGAATTAGTAGAAATAATACAAAATTAAATTAAAAATTTGAGTATAAAATTAAGAATTATGCAATCTCACTTTAATTGGTCATATCCAAAATAATTTTAATAATCACCAACACAAATATATAGATATGATATTTTAACTTCTAAATCTTATGTCAAGTTTGCTATTACTTTATGTAGAATAACTGTCACTTTTATTTATGCGAACGTTACTTTTATTCAAAACAACTGTCACTTTTACAATTATTACTTTTTAGCATAAGAACAATCACATTTATGTATAAGAACTCTCACTTTTTTTCTCAAAATCTATAGTAAAGGAGAACCCGTACAATTTTTTGTTAATTAAAATAGATTGAAAGTTTGCATGTTTAGAAGCACTTATCTAAATTTTATTTGTAAGAAATTCATTCCGCTTAAATTTAAATAATTTGTTATCAACAAGTATACTCGTTGAATTGAAATTGACCTGGACTCAATAAAAAATTTTGCAGTAAAAAGGTACATATTAATATCATATACGCTCTCAGTTCACTAAAAATGTATCAATTTGAATTCGACATGAATTTTTATAAATATTTAGTAGATACTATTTGAATGAAGAAAGGATCTCGAAATGTTAAAGTAGCATGAGTTATGAGGTGGGTTTTTGATGAATAATAACAAATTTTTAAAATTGTATTATAAGAATTGAGTATCTAAAAAAAAAAATGAATAATCGAAAAAAGAAATTGTGATAGACCTTTACTAAAAGAAAATGAATGTTATTTAATATTGTTATGATAAAAATAAAAATAAAAATAAAAATTGACGTGCCTATCATTCATTCTTGAGGATAAATAATGACTTGTTCATTTTGCTTTTCTTTGCCACTCTTCCACTTCCCTGACAAATAACTCTACATTTTTCTGAATAATTATGCCAAGCCCACAATTAATTATCTCATAGTTTTGTCGATCTTATCGCATGAGCATCGCCTTATCTCATCAACAATGTATAGTTTCAGTTTCAGTACTACCGCCAATTCCACCACTCTCTCTGCAATTCAGTTCTTTTCACAACCCGTTTTTCAT
>JAYDZE010015407.1:0-10141 GCA_034509125.1 Monilaria moniliformis
TCTACATTTTACAAATAACTTAATTGCGAATTTATATATAAAATTGAAGAAAAAAATTGAAGTAAAAAATGATAAAAATTGAGTTGTGGCTGATTTGGGGCTGAAATTTTGGGGCTGGGATAATGTTGTTGTGATTGAAAAGTAAAATTCTGACGTGGCGGCCGAAAATTGAATTGTGGCTAGTTTTTTTGGGCCTGGGTTAAGGATGGCCTCAATATAATTCTTCATCAATATATATTTATATATTTAGGATTGGATACTGATAGGATATAGCCAAACTACTAGGCCCAAGCAGTAGGCCCAAGCAGTAGGCCAAACCGAAGTGACGAACATGACAATAGTGCGAGGACTCAAAGCCCGCCTCAACCGAGCCAAAGGCGACTGGGTGGCAAACCTACCCCAAGTCTTATGGTCATACCGCACTACTCCTCGAACATCCAATGGAGAAACACCATACAGCTTGGTCTATGGAACCGAAGCAGTTATCCCAGTTGAAATCGGGATGCCGAGCCCACGTACAATCAATTTCTCAGCAGAAATTAACGAGGACAACCTCTGAACTGACTTAGACCTGTTGGAAGAGAAGAGTGACCACGCCTACATAAAGAAAGCTCGATACAAGCTGCAAGTGGCTCGATACTACAACCAACGAGTCAAGTCTCGACAGTTCTAAGTAGGTGACCTCGTCCTTCGGAACAACGAAGTCAGCAAAGCTGAGAGGCTCGGCAAACTTGAAGCCACATGGGAAGGACCTTACCGAGTCGAAGAAGTCCTCGGCAAAGGGTCGTACAAGCTCGCCCACCTATCTGGAGAGCCAATCCCTCACTTCGTATTTTCTATCCTCAAAGGGACGGTACAAAAACCTCCCGAGGACAATTTATTCCTCCAAAAGATGGTATCAAACCATACTAAGGACAATCTCTTACCTCGGAGGGATGATACAAAATCATCCCGAGGACTACCTCGAAGGGAAGGTACAAAACCATCCCGAGGTCAACTACTTACCCTCAAAGGGACGGTATAAAACCTCCCGAGGATGACTTATACAAACGCGCGTAAGGGGACCACCCCTATCGACACTTCTCGACAAATAAGGAACCAAACTCCCTCCACAAGGTCGGTAAAACCTCCCGAGGATGTTCTAACACCTCGAAGGGACGGTAAATACCCCCCAGAGGATAAACTCCCTCCACAAGGCCGGTAAACACCTCCCGAGAATGATCAAATTCTTAGAGGGACGGTAACAACTCCTTAGAGGACGAACTACCTTCGATTAGCGAAGACTATTGTTTACTTGCAGGATAAAGAAGAAAAAGACAAGTCATAAATAAATAATACTCTTATTCCAAAAAGATCGAAGTACATGATTACAACATTCAAGATAGAGGCGAGCCAGGAGGCCGACTAAAGCTAAGCCAATCCCTAGCGAAGTCCCTATCGGCTCTACCGACATTAAGAATGTCATCTATGCTAATTCGACCTCGACCTCGGCCAGACGGAACTCCGCGACCTCGGCTAGACGAAGCTCCCCCACCTCGGCCAGCTCGACCACTTGGAGCTCGGCTCTGTCCCACTGACCGCCGACGCTCCTGTTCGTAGAACTCCCGGGGGAACCTATCCACAATCGTCGGATGGGGTGCAGGATTAGACGAACTTGAGGCCCCCGCATCAGACGACAGAAACTGTGCTAACTTCGGGCGACGATGTGAAAAGATTTTGTACATTCCCGCTACCTTCCTCAACTCGTCCATCTGCTCCTACAGCTCCCAAGAGTCAGCGCCATACCGTTCCTGGTAATCCTTGCAGCGAGCCACAAGCTCCTTCACCTTGTCCTCAGCATCGGAGATAGTCATCCCTCCAGCTTGCCGAATAATAGACTCGTACTCCGCATACTCCATGCTGACCCACATGACATCCCCCTTGGCAATCTTGAGCTTCTCCTCCAATTCAATAAACCGAGCTACGAGCTCGTCGTATTTCTCCTGTGCCAACCTGGACTTCATATCGACTTCATCCTTAACATGGCCGACCACACCTCTCCAGTGCAAGGCTTCACCATCTTTGACCTCCAGAGCTCGGGTAAGCTGTTTTATTTGACTAACGAGCGGAGTAACATCGACAAGAGACTACACAGTAAAGAAAAGAAAAGAAAAAAAAGCTCAGACTTGAGAAAGATTGTTTATTATTAGAGCCTTAAAGATGAGAAGTACAAAAGTCCTATCGGTGAAGAAACAAATAAATTGGTATCAACTATCGATGAAGAGACACAGAGATCTGTATCACCTAAAGGCGAAGAGACACCAAAAAAAAAAAAAAAAGAAGGGGAGAAACCAAAAACGGGGACTATACCCCTCCAGACGAGCCTTCCTCGGTGAGAAACACCTCGACCTCGGCCTCACGCTGAGGCACCTCGCCTTCGGCCTCGGGAGGAGCCTCGGGAGGAGGCACTTCTTCAGCAGCCACAGCAGCCTTCGGCGTGTAAGGGTCCGACCCCTCCTCTTGCTGCTGACCACCCTCGCCCAGCTCGGCCATCAAGCCCTCGACCAGGGCATCCCTGTCCACAGGGCACGCCCGAATAACCTCAGCAGTCAGCAGTCTGGAAGAAGAGGCCAGATCTTCCAAAACCGGGAAGGCCTTCATCCCCTTCGCCAGCGTCCTCGCATATTGGCGGACCAGCCCCTCCTCTGATGGCACCTCAACCCTGTACTTGGACAGATCCAAGTCAGGGAAGCCCGCTGCAACCCCCTCGATCGTGTCTGCAGCCACGCTCGAGTTCAACACTAGGGCGAGTTCTTGCGCCAGCAAAGAGAACCTGCCACACAAGAACAGCCTCTCCGCAAATGCACGGAGAACCTGCCCCTGCGAAGCCGCCAGATCGGACTCCCGAGCCTTAGCCGCCTTCACCTTAGCCTTTGCCGACCCTGCCTCGGCCTTCAGCGCCTCGGCCTCCGCCTTCAGGAAAGCCACCTCGGCCCTTACCGCCGCCGTCTCAACAATAGCAGGGCCACAACCTTCTTGGCCTTTGAGGCCTCTGCCTTGGCCTCGCCCACCTCCTCGACGAGGGCAGCTTTCTCCCTCTCAACATCCCGGGCGACCCGAGCCACCTTCTGATACCGCTCAACCCCATCACTGAGGAAGCGCATCATCGTAGAGCCCATCCACTCGACCCCCTATATGCAGTAAAACAGAGATCAGCAAGGGTAATAAACAAAAATCAGATCGGCACAAGCGAGGTTTACCTCGGGGAATGGGTGCGGTAGTTCCACCTCACACTCGGGCTGTGGCCCGCTCACCAGTGCCCCCTCCTTGTTGGAGGACACCACCTTCTTCAGCGCCGTCTTGCTTCGGCGCTTGCTCGAGCTGGACGGTGCCGAGACCGACACCGGGGTAACCGCTGCAGCAGCGTCCGCCTTTGATGGTGACTCAGCCACCACCTTCTCAGCCTCGATGGGTGAGCTCGGCTTCTTCCTCTTCTTCAAGGAGAAGTTCACTGCGCAACAAAGACAATAGTCAGAACAAAATATATATTCACAAGCAGAAAAACGCAAGGTAGAGCCTCACCCTTCACCGGCTCCGCCATCACGGCAGGATCATAAGAGCTCAGCCCCACCCTGGCGAAATCGACCTCGGTGTACTCCCCCGACATCAAGCCTAGTCCCTCTAGCTCGCCGAAGGTCTCATCGGTGCCGAACTCCTCCAGCTTATCCGTCTTCCACATCAGTGGAAGCACACCCTTAGCCTCGCAGAAGAAATACTTCCTCTGCCAGTTTGCTATCTTAGACTTCGTCTTGACTCTAAAGCCAAGACGAGGTGACAGATAAAACCAACTGTCGCTAGACTTAAACTGGTAAAACCTAAGGACCATTGCTAGCGACAGTGACATATTCCGACGCCCGGCCTCCACCCCAAGGGCCACTATTTGCTTATAAGAATTTGGCATAATCTGCCCTAATTGAAGGCCAAAAAGTTGTTGCAACTCGACAAAAACAGGATGCAACGGAAACCTAAGCCCGCTCTCCAGGCAATCCTCATATACGGTACAAACTACCGGAGGAGAACACGCCCTATCCTCCTTCCGAGGGGCGACCAGTAAACAAGATGCCGGCATCAGATATTTCCCGACAATCTCCCTAATCGAAGACACATCTAACGACGATGCATACTTCGCGACTCTACCCTTAGTTTCCACAGTGGGAAACACTATACTAATAGACGTGGATTCTGTGGAATTAACAGTAAAACATTCCACGACAGCACGTCGGGATTGACTCGACATTACCACCGGCGACTCCGCCGGCGACGCAGACTCCATCCTAGACGACTCTATACCAGCAGGAGAAGAAGAGGAAGCCATCATTTACTTGTTATGGTTTAAGAAGTCGAACTACGAATTTTCAGTCGGAAACGGACTCGACGGCAACAGCGACGGCGATGGAAATCGGAAGATTTTTCTCTAAAGGAGAAAGAAAGTTTGAAGCGTGTAAAATGGCGTACAGGTTAAGTTTTACCTTTTATACTTACTGTCGTACCTGTTCACGTCCCTACTTTATCGGGAACTCAACCGTCGCATTAATGCAAGCAAGTCTACCTTGGTCTGTTGACTTTTCGTACAAGACAGATACGGTTCATTCACCTCTGCTACACCGAACCGTCCGAAGACCACTTCGTCCAATTTATTTTTGGATGAGGTGATTGCCAACCTCGGCTAAGCCGAGCCATCGGAAGATCGCTTCGTTCATTTTATTTTTTTAACGAGGTGACTCACAACCTCAGACAAGCCAAGTCGAACGACGACCACTTCGCCTAACATACTTTTGGACGATGTGATCGCCAACACCAGCTTCAGCAGGAGAACGAGAAAATCGACTTCGTCCGCTTCAAGCTCAGACGAGGCGACGAACATCAAGATCACCCCTACTCTACATCCTCGCTTCTATCCTCTTTTTTGGGGGGATGTGATAGGAGACGGCCCAACACCTATAGGCCCAAATAAGTAGGCCTTGGAGTAAAGCTCGGCCCCCAAGGAAGGCCAACATCTAAGCCCATGTAAACTCTATAAATAGAGACTAGAGGCAAAGAGAGGACACACAAAATACTGAGAGTTGTAATACACGTTAAAATTACAAACATATTCCTACGCTTTGAGCCGTGGACGTAGATTTATTTAACGATCGAACCACGTTAAATCCTCGTGTTCTTACTCTAAATTTCTGCTCGTGTTTAAGTTAATTAATCTCCCAAAAACAAGATCGATCACTAGCGCCTTCTGTGGGAACCTCGAAATTTCTGTTCTTCCGATCGAAGTTTTTTGGGAATTAACAGTCATGACGAGAATCACACGATCAAATACATCCAGAGCAGTGAGCAACAACAACAACAAAGGTGCAGAGACCCGACCAGTAGGTCGGCGGCCCGGGAAAGAATTAGCGAAGGAGCCGACTCCTGAAGGAGCCCTTGAAGACCTGGATGAATATGGCAACACAATCATCCCGGAAGAGGAAGATAACCAAATCAGCCGAGGCCAAGGAGAGGAGGAATCATTATTCACAGAGCAAAACCTCGATGAAGCCATTAAAGGTTTCTTAGAGGAGAATCAAGAAGACCTCCGACAATACTTGGCCCGGAGATAAGTTCTCCCCCCCACCTCGCGAGGGGGAAGAACAGGCCTCATCCCAGGTCCGACGACAGAAATCCCCCAGTGTTCAAATAAGGGATGGACGTCGTCACCAAGAAGTTCCACTTCGGCGTCGGCATTATCATGGGGAACAGGACAGAGAAGTTCCACCTCGTCGTCGTCCACTGTCAGACGACGAAGACTACGTCGGCGGAGGGTTCAACATGTATGGACGGATTGTCACTCCGTTCACAAGGAGAATACACCAAACACCCCTCCCCGACAGATATAAGGTACCGAGCATCCCGCCTTACAACGGACTGCAGGATCCACAAAAATTTCTGTCGCAGTACCAATACAGCATGATCAACCAGCAACTCAACGATGTGAATATGTGCAAACTCTTCCCCGAGCTGCTCGTCGACAATGCCCGAAGGTGGTTCGACAGCCTACCACCGAGCAGTATCGGCTATTACACCGAGCTGATAAAGGCCTTCCACCGAAGGTTCTTTCAGAAGGCCGAGCCCAAAACCACTCCGGCTCACCTCATCACCGTACGACAAGCACGAGATGAACCAATCAGTAACTTCATGACCAGGTTCAACCAAGAGAGCCTAAAGGTCGAAGACGTAAACGATCTCCTCATCATCTCGGTATTCCAGAGCGGCATCCTACCTGGAGCCCTTTACAAGGAGATCGTCAAATACGAGCCCTGCTTCGGAGCTCTGGCGCATTGCAGATCGGTTCGCCAAGGCGGACGAAGCGGATTGGAAGAAGCGTAAGGCCGGCAAAGCAGAATCTTCCGACAGAAAAAAAGGAGACGAAGGCCGAGGTCGAAACCGATACAGCGCACTGGACAGGTTGCAGCGTACACCTCTGCAGTCCAGACTCGGACCGCAGAGAGGACCCTTGGAGCACAGACTCGGACCTCGCCAAGGTCCAGAACAAAGTCAATATACCCCACTGACAAAACCAAGGGCATAAATCTTCGAACTGCATGCCGAGCTCTTCGAAGAGCCTCGTCCGATGCTGAAAAGAAAGAAGTGCCGATCCTGGGACGAGTATTGTTCGTTCCACCAAGTTCACGGTCATGACACTGAGGAATGCAGGGGCCTCATGACCGACATTTAGTGCCTGGTGCGAGACGGCCCTCTCAAGAAGTACCAGGCATATGGCCACCAGCCCAGACAGAACAAGGGCGAAAGAGAACAGGACCGAAGCGGAGGTACCTGCGCTCCTGCCAACGAAAACATAAGATAGGACCACGATGAGGAGGACGACGAGCCTCAATATGACGGAGTCGTGGCTGCCATCACAGGGCCTCCCCTCGGCACTACGAGATCCTCACTAAAGTAGGCGACATCGTCCTTCAAAACAACGAAGTCAGCAAGGCTATGGGAAGGACCATATCGGGTTGCAGAAGTTCTCGGCAAAGGTTCACATAACCTCGTCCTCTCATCAGGTAAGCATGTACTTCGCACTTGGCATATAGCTCATTTAAGGAGATATTTTGCATAAGTAGGACGAAGTACATTGTCTAGGTCGCAGGATGGCATATAAGATGCATGTAATTTTATTTTATGTGTCTTCTTAAATGAAAATTACATTTCATAACATTAGCCTTGCACGGTTTTTCCGTCCTACTTATGCGTTTCATCTTTTATTAAATGACAATATCCACAAAAGGTCGGCCTAAAATAATCCCGAGGTCAAACTTATTCCCTCAAAGGGATGGCAAAATGCCAAACCTTAAAACAATCTAAGTTCCCTCGACAGGACGGTACAAACACCTCCCGAGGCGAACCTTAAACCCTCATAAGGATCCCGAGGTAAAACCCGCCACAAGGGTCAAAAACAAATTGTACACCGGGGGACCATCCCTAGCGATGTCCTCACCAAATAAGGAACCCAAGTTCATTCCCTCAAAGGGACGATATGATGATACCTCCCGAGGACGAACTCATTCCCTCAAAGGGACGGCCTCCCGAGGACGAACTCATTCCCTCAAAGGGACGGTATACACCTTCCTAGGACGAACTCATCCCCTCAAAAGAACGGAACAATACCTCCCGATGACGAACTTATTCCCTCAAAAGGGCGGAGCTATTATGTGTGCTGGTCGAAGACAATACACTCTCAAGGACGGGCTACCTCAGTTAGGGACGACGAATGCAAATAAAATTTTAATTTTATTTCATAAGGGATGGAGCTACAAGATTTACAAGTCAAGATGGAGGTGAGCCAGGAGGCCGACTAAAGCTAAACCAATCCTTGGTGAAGTCCCTATCAACACTACCGACATTGAGAATGTCATCTACGCTAATTCGACCCCGACCTCGGCTGGATGGAACTCCGCGACCTCGGGTAGACGAAGCTCCCCTACCTCGGCTAGCTCGACTACTTGAAGCTCGGCTTCGTCCTACTGACCGCTGACGCTCCTGTTCGTAGAACTCCCGGGGGAACCTATCCACAATCATCGGATGGGGTGCAGGATTAGATGAACTTGAGGCCCCCGCATCAGACGACAGAATCTGTGCTAGCTTCGGGCGACGATGTGAAAAGATTTTATACATCCCCGCTATCTTCCTCAACTCGTCCATCTGCTCCTGCAGCTCCCAAGAGTCAGCCATATACCGTTCCTTGTAATCTTTACAGCGAGCCACAAGCTCCTTCACCTTGTCCTCGGCATCGGAGATAGTCATCCCCCCAGCTTGCCGGATAATAGACTCATACGCCGCATGCTCCATGGCGACCAGCTTGATATCCCCCTTTGCAATCTTGAGCTCCTCTTCCAATACAATAAACTGAACTACGAGCTCGTCGTATTTCTCCTATGCCAACCTGGATTTCAGATTGGCTTCCTCCTGAACATGGCCGAGTTTTCCCTGCCAATGCAAGACCTCGGCCTCTTTCACCTCAAGAGCTTGAGTTAATTGTTTGACTTGTTCAACCCAGGGAGATATATCGAGCGAAGGCTACATACAAGAAGAAGCGTTCACACAATGGAAGTTCTCTTTATTAAAACCTTTTTAACGGCAAGATTCAATCAGCAGCAAAACGCTGCCGAAGTACATCAACTCAAAAAAAAAAAAGTACAACAAAAAGGGGGAATCATACCCCCTCCTCAGCACCCTGCTCCTCAGCGCTCCCCTGCAGCTCGGCACCCGGCGCAGCCTTGGCACCCGGTGCAGCCTCGGCATCTGGCTCCTCCCCGTCGCCCACCTCTTCCCCCTCCGCCGCCAGATCGGCGAGGATGGGCTCCAGATCAGCGTCCCGATCAGCAGGGCAGCTGCGAATGGCTTCCGCGGAGAGGAGGTTCAGAGAGTGAGAGAGTGTCCTCAGCACAGAAGAAGACTTGAGCCCCTCCAGAAGCACCTGGGCGTAGGCGCGGTAGAATTCCTCCTTCTCCGGCGGCTCATAGCCGTACTTGGCCTTGTCCAAGTTGGGGAAGTCCTCGGAGACCTCATCGAGGACCTGCACCGCAATCTTGCCCGCAGCCAGGCTCGTCAGTCTCCCCTTCACCGCGGAGAAGGAGTCGCTGAAGAGCAGCCTCTCCGCAAAGGCACGCAAGATCGGCCCCTGCGAGGCCACCAGCTCGGCCTCTCGCCGCCTCGGCCGCCTCCTCCTTTGCTGCCCCCGCATCAGCCTCCACTTCGGCCCTCACGGCCTACATAGCAGCTTTCACCTTGGCCGTCGCCTCAGCCTTGGCCGCCACGACTTCAGCCTCCGTTGTCTCGGCCCTCGCCTTCAGCTCGGCAGCCCTCACCTCAGCCTCGGTAGCCCGCGCCTCAGCCTCGGCAGCCCGCGCCTCGGCCATTGCTGCCTTCTCCTCCCACTCCCAGCTCGGCCGGGACACTTGATTGAACTCCTCGGCCCCATGGCAGAGGAAGGAGCACATCTGCTCGATCATCTGCAGTAACAAAAATGTTATTTACAGTTCAAAAACGCTAAAAGGGAGACGAGAAGAAGTGAACTTACCTCCGGGAAGGGTTTCACCTCGGCTGGAGAGGTCATCGCCATCACAGCCCCCTCCCCCAGGAAGGGAGGCAGACTGGAAGACTCCATAGGCTGTTTACCTCAGCTCCGGAGCCCCGACGGAGGCACTGAAAAGGGCGTCTCCTCCAAAAACTCCAGCTCGATGCGTTTTGGTGAAGGCGGCGGCAGAACCTCGGTTGCTCTCGAGGCGTCAGCCTCCGACCTCGACCTCTTCATCCCGATCTTCACAGACGCTTTCCTCGCTGCAGACTTCTTTGCCTTGGGGTTGAAGGACTCATCAAACCTCACTGCGCAACAAAGACAACAGTTAGAACAAAATATATATATTTACAAGCAAGGAGACGCAAGGGAGAGCCTCACCCTTCACCGGCTCCGCCATCACGGCAGGATCACAAGGGCTCAGCCCCACCCTGGCGAGATCGACCTCGGTGTATTCCCCCGACATCAAACCTAGTCCCTCTAGCTCGCCGAAGGTCTCATCGGTGCCGAACTCCTCCAGCTTACCCGTCTTCCACATCAGTGGAAGCACGC
>JAYDZE010015418.1:0-10140 GCA_034509125.1 Monilaria moniliformis
ACCCGCACCCGATTAACCCGTAACCCGAGTAGGGCTGACCCGAAACCCGATGGGCTGACCCGATTGACATCCCTACTTATGCAAGTACTAAAATAGTAAAAAAAAAAAAAAGTTATTAATTTCGTCATGGTATTAATTTCCATATGGACATTTAACTGAGAATTGAGATAGATGGATGGGTAAGTAATTATTACTGCCCAGAAATAGAAATTTTCCCATTGTGAGTTCCACGTCGAAGGCAGGTGGTTTATTCTGGAAAAAAATATTCGCATGTCCAATAAAATTGGTTCTCAACCTTAAGAGGCATTTTTTTTTTGCATTGTTTTTTTTTTTATTAAAAGGATCAATAATGTTTTTCATTTACCCTGTGGTAACTCGAATTCCCGACCTATTAATTGAAAGTAAATCTATCTTATCAACTAAGTTGCGCTTCATAGTCTCATTCTGGAGATTGTAATTGACTAATTGCACGAACCAAGTTTGATTTTAAACTTGAACATAACAATTTTTTTTTGTTATTATGCAAGTCTATCTTTAATCATCTGTGAACTAGAGAAACTGGAGTAGTTTAAGGGGGTCTTTTTTTTTTATATATAACAACGAATTAAATATCAATTCAATATGTTCTTGGTGGCAATTTGCATTAGCCATCCAGGAAAGCAGTCCACCCAATCCATCTTGATAGGAACGTCTTTTGCAAATTGGGCTAGGCAATGAGCAACTTGATTAGCTTCACGGTGCATGTGAGATATCCCTACCATCACATTCTCACGAGCAGCCTGCATGATCTCTTTCACATCCAGTGGTAGGAGGGCCATCGCCTTCATCTTGATTAGCGAGGAGACGCACTGATAGAAGGGAGTCTGAGTAGAGCTCGATAAGCCAAAGTTGTTGTTCAAGGCTGAAAACCACACCCTCCACTAAGGCCAACAGCTCTGCCAACATGACATTTGTACGCGGCAGAGTTCTTTTAGATCTTGCGACGCTAATTTTTCCTTCCGAATTCCGTATAATTATTCGTGGAGTAGTTTAAGAGAGTTAAAAGTAAAGATGCCAAAAAAGAAAAATAATAACCGACCTCTCGATCAATTAATATCAATATCAAAATGTAGATTAATTAAATTCAAAACTGTGGTAGATGTGCAACTATCATCTAATTGATTTGAGATTTACGCACAAACACGATCATAAAACATACAAGGGCTGTTTAATAATGCACCCAGAATCATTTCATGCCAAATTTAAAGAAGAATTATTATCTGCCTAGCTAGCTAATTGATGCCACAGAGACAAGATAATTATGCTACTAATTAATTTTAATTATTGAGATTAGATTAAGCAGTAGATCATATTCCATTTGATGAACTTAGCATAGAGGTTTTTTAGATATATTGATATATTATGTATATATATAGTCCATTTTGCATTTTTTCTGCATTAGTATAACTTGAGCTTCAACTATTTTTTATTTTTCTCATAATTTTTTATTTTCCCTTGATAATAATCTTAGCTCTTGAAACCTCAAAGTGCAACAAATTAATTAAGTTATATTGTTTGTTTTTCTTCATTTTTTTGTCGCAGCACTTTTTCTTTTTCTTTATCTTTTTCCATTTTTTTGCTCAAATTGTATGAAAATATCGTGCATGATTTAATTAATTTTCCGTAAAATGTGCATATGACACACATTTTCGTTTTTCAGAATATTAATTAGTTATAAAAATATCGATAACTATAATTTGTGTACCACCGAAATTAAACGTGTTAATTTTAGTAAATAATAGTATTACTATATTAGAATAATTATGTATTAGATTTATTTATTTATCAAACGCTCATACACAAGTCCCTTAGTCCAATAAAATTTTAATTTTTAAAATACAGTAATATTATGAACTATTTTTGGCCCTATATGAAAGGACTAATTAAAATTAAATTTTGAATTAAAATTATACGTGACTAAAATGATCTCACTTGTATTCAACTAGAAATGTCTCTAGGTACATATATTTACATATAATAAAGTAAAACGTACTTGTTGATAAATTGTACAAATAATAAACCCTTATTTCATTCAATATAAATAAAGTAAAACGTACTTGCCAATAAATTGTACATATAATAAACACTTATTTAATTCATTTATTGCTAATGCCTATAAAGCTAAGATATTACACAACAAACCTAAACACACATGCACTTAACTAGTGTACGCGCTTAACAGAAATTAATTAATGAGTTTGCAACATTTTGCTTCATTGTGCGACTGAAGTTTCTAATTCCCCTTGTAATTAATTGCCAAAGAAGATGACAAATGGAAAAACATTTAGAAAGCCAAAAATCATAAAAAAAAAAACTTATAACCCTAAGAAAAAAAATACATTTTTCAGCCACCTTTTGGGTAAATATTGCAATTACTAACGGAAGATCATGAATACTTAACTTGTTGTATTTCTGAATGGAAGAAATTCAGAAAATTTTAGAAAATATTTCAAATTTTAATATTGTTTTAGAAAAATATCTCAATAGTTAAATCGTAATATTTTGATACCCAATTATTTTCAACAATGTAATAAAAATATACAAAGTGGGATCTAAAAGTCGTCACGTAGATTTCTAACCCTAAATTCACAAAATACAAATTAACAATTTCTTTACCCTAAACACATAGTTCATAATTTCAAGCCCACAAATTCGACACAAGATAATTTTATTACATTGTTGAAAGATTGGATTCCAAAATTTTACATTTTAAATGCTAGGACACATTTGACAAAAGTACATCTTTTGTATACTTTTTCTGAAAAAATTACCAAGATTAAGACAAACATGATTTGAAGTATATAGCTTAAAAGTAGCATTAATTCATAAGATTATGCGGCTGAAAAACATATTTGAAGATTACGTGGTCACATTAAGTTTTCCAGTTATCAATTTCAAGTAGGTGTTATATAAGTTTATACGATTAAATGGTCATATATATAACCTAAAATAACTGCCATGTTTGACTTAAATATAACTATAGTTTTCTCAAATTTGTTGGTTTCAAATTTTCTCCTTTCTTCATTTTCCTAGCTAAGACTCAAAATCAAAATTGTGGAAAGTGTTTCTAACGTGCAATAATCCAATTATATCATTACAGAGTGAGAGAGAGAGAGAGAGAGAGAGAGAGGAAAGACTCTTCGCCCCATTTTTTTATTAAAAAAATGAAAGAAAAGAAAAGAACAAAAATAAGCAAAACCCTATGGAGGTACAAGTGGTTGATGCAATCTCACTGCAAAATTTAGAAGTGGTCCTCTGAGAAATAAACAGAAGCTTTAAAGAAGCTCTCGTAAAATTGGTCCCTGCTCTACTATACTTGTACATCAATAATCTCATCCACCACATCTTTCAATTACTCATCCAAACCTATCTTATTCATTTCATTTCTTCATTTGCAATTGCGCCATACCTTTATCTTTTCTGCAACATGGACTGGTAAAATATTCCATCACCATCATCATATATCTCTCTCTCTTCCTAAATCCCCAACAACATTTTTTTCTTCATATATTTTCAATGTCCATCAACACATAGGGTTTCCCCTAAAAGAATGTGCTGAGACAGTTCTGCAACTCGCAAAGAAAGCAGATTCAGTTTCTTGATCACCCACGAGATGATGACAAAACGTGAGTTCATCTTTTGATCTTCAATTTTCTTTTTGAGTTATTCTTGAAATTCTTCTCTTGGGCTCAAAATTCTGACATAAAATTGTCAAATATAGTATATATATGCCCATCACTTCCAAGAATTAGCTTTTTTTCTTGTTCATTTCAAAAAAGAATATGACCTAAAAAACTTTCCTCTTACATTTTTTAAAACCTAGTTGATGTCATATGAAATTCTTGATCAAATCTTCAGACAAGAAAGTACATGATTAAATTGATAAATCAAACATACATCTCTGCAGAAATTCTCTAGATTCCAAGTCTAGCTACTCCAAAACCTACTAAAATCATCCATATAAAAAAACATATTTGTTTCCATCGTTCCTAGCTTGCTGATACGATCTGCTGAGATTTATGCCTGCAGAGCAATGACGAACGTCATCAATCATCATCCAAGCATGAACTCCAATTCTAGAGAGAGAGATCTGAGAGTGAAGCAAGAAGGCGCAGCGAGATCACAGTGGTCGTCAAGCCATAAAAACCCCCGAATAGTGCGTGTTTCGCGCACCTTCGAAGGCAAAGACCGGCACAGCAAAGTGTGCACGGTGAGAGGGCTAAGAGACCGGCGCATCCGGCTATCCGTCCCCACCGCCGTCCAGCTCTACGACCTCCAAGAGAAGCTCGGCCTCAGCCAGCCCAGCAAGGTCGTCGACTGGCTCCTCGACGCCACGAAATCCGACATCGACAAGCTCCCCCCTCTCCCCATCATCCCTGGAATCTTCCCTAACCCTAATCAAGATTCTCCACCTCAATCATCACTCTCCCAATTCCTCGCTTCAAAGCAAGGGATGATCAAGGTCGACGATGAGAGAGGAAAGAGAGAGGGAGAGGGAGAGAGGGAGAAGTGGATTGAACAAGAGAATCATAATCATGAGGAGGGTTTTGGGGGATTTGTGGCACAGAATCTTTTCCCATTAGGAAATGTGAATCATCAATCTCATCTCCCAGCTCATTTTCATCACAACCCTTATTTCTATTGGGATCATCCCAATTTGTCTCTGTCTCAATTTGGACCTAATTATATTAATCCTTTGCCTAATCAAGGAGATTATCAATCATCACACAACACGAATAACCCGTCAAACTCTAATCTCTATTTCTGCCCAACTGCACCAAATATTCCACCTTTCCCTTCCTACTTGCCTGCTTCAATGGAGAATGTGCAGCAGAATCTCGGCTTCTCGACGGCCCTCCACCTCATGAGCTCTCCGATGAGGCCCTTCGCCTTCATACCAGCTGCTCAGCCGCACCACAATGATGCCGGGAGATCGGAGACCAAAGAGGACTGATATATACAAATATATACACACACTTGGTTTTTCTTGAAAGGAAATGGGATTCTTGCAGCTATACAAATGCCATATACAGTAAGGGATACGGTTTATACTTCTGTCTTTTTATATGTTTTTTTGTTTTGTTTTCTAATCTTACAAGAGAGATATATATTTATACTAGAAATTAATGTGTGATTAAATACTACACCCGTCTGTACTTGTTGAAAGCACATTTGTCAGGGTTTAATTTTGATTGATGTAACCAATAATTGAGGTTGGATATGGTGACTCCGGAAGCATGAGAGATATATGGAATCACAACTTCTTCTTCTTTTTTTATGCTTTTTGGACGAGCGTAATTCTCTCTAACCATTTTCTATGATTTCTATTTTCTATCCTTCTTCACAATACTTTACTCATAGTACAAGAACTAGCCTAGAAGCTGAATCCTTAACCTGACTTTAAACAAGGGAATTATGTATAATGTATATGACTAGCTAGCTATATATACAAGTTTTTAGTTAATTTAATTTGCATGACATTTCTCCTTTTTACTTCGCTGTATTAGTGGCTAGTAAACTTTGATGAAATGAATACATCTGATAGTAATTAATTAAGAAAACAAAAATTGAATGTTTGAATGATTTGAATTCCACATGCATGTTGAAGATAGGGGAGCAGGAAATTGTTTACTATTGTACTAGCTGTGACTGTTGTTGATATGTCAGAATAATGTAATTAATAAAGTGCAAGAGACACTCTCCTTATTTATCTGAATGTCCCTTTTATCAGTTGCCAACAATATTGGTAACAAAACACAAATTTCTTGTCTTCATCAAATAAATATTGTGGATATCAACAACAACTGCAACAAAATGTTGAGATTCAAATAACATTTTCTTCTTTTTCACTGCATGCATGTGCTGCTTCTGTTGATAACATAGTGAAATTTTGCAGCATATTGATCTCTTTATGATATGGTATATTTATTTTTTATTTTTTGAGTTGGTTGGGAGATTGAACTCCAACCATTCACTATTAGGTGTTATTTTCTCATATTTGTAACGATTCTACGATTTGATATATACTTTTTCTTTTCTTTTCTTTTTTTTTTTTTTTTTTATAGTTTGAGATTGACTCTATTCAAACGAAAAGTAGGCTACAAGAAATTATTTGAACTACAATCTCTCCTAGACGGGGGCGGACCCATCTTTGGGAAACTAGGGAATATGTTGTATTTTTCAGATACTCATATTAAGGCATCTTAGATGTGGGGCTAAAAGTATTTCCTAGCCAATTTGTAAAACAAATAGTTGGATTAAGAGTAATATGGAAAAAGGAAATGGTAACGATAGTAAGGAGAATCCCTTTTGCTTCCGAACTATAAAGGGTATGAATGGATTATATTTCAATTTTTCTATTAGATATATTATTATTTTTTTCCAGTAAAAAATATATACAAAAAATCATTGCCTTTTCTTGTTGAATTTGGATATGGACCGAAGATCCATTTGTTGGATCTTGACATGTCAGATAATATGATACGAATTTTTATGTTTTTTAATGCAAAAAAAAAATAATTACAAAACTTATAGTAGTTTGATATTATTTTTAGGCCAAATACTCAAATATATCCAAAATAATCACCTATATTTTCAAATTTATACTAAACTATATTTTTTGGAAAGAAAACGTAACCTAATACTTATTCGCAATCGCATGGAAAATGGAAAAGACCCACTACGGTATTGGAAGATTCATCCAAAACATATGATAAAGGAAAATCAATAGACGTTCTAGCTGAAAGCTAAACACATGAGCCGCAACATTCACATCTGGCGTGATATACATATATGTAAGACCTGAAAATTGCTATCTAACCTAGAGTAGTGTATTTTGTCTTAATTGCACTCCAACTACACTTGTGTGCTGCCCTCCAAACAAAATGCTAATTTCCATTATCCAGAGTCAGACATGGAGCTAATTCATTGCCTGATAGCCAGAACTAAGTGTGGCTTCCCCTTCTAGAATAGTGCCATACGAGAAATCTGAAAAACATGAATATTTTCCCCATCCCTTATCACCCAATGCTTTTCACATAGCAACAAATATTGGGCTCAATAGACACTGCGCTAGGTATAACTAAACTATCGATTTTGATTTATTAATACCTAAATTACCAGAAACTATATATGTAAATATAACCCACGGACAGATAGTTCACAATAACAATTTTCTTTATTATATTATTTTAATATTTCTTTTTATCACAATAACTCATAAATTATTATTATTATTATTATTATTATTATTTATTATTCAAAAATAATTTTTGAGTTTTGTGCATGGAATTTGATCTTCATATCGTCTCATATAGCTTCTTTTAAGATATTTTAATTTGGGATACCTTTTCTGCACAATTTTAGTTTTACGTTGTACATGTTTATCTGCATTTTGAAAAAAAAAATTGACGTCTTAATAATAATAATAAATTAATGCAATCCATGTCAATATACAAGACAAATTTTATAATTAAAAGAAGTATTGAACGGAACTAACAGTGAGCCATGCCATGAGTTATGTTTGACGTGACAAATTTAATTAATACCTACTATGATGTCAATGATATCGACTAGAGCAAGAAAAAAGAGACAGAATGGAATTTCAGAAATCTATTTTTTTCTTTCTCATTTTTAATTTATTTTTAAGATCATGTGGCGGATCTCTTTGACCAGTGTTTTTTGTTCGTTCCGTTTCTTTCTTTTCACATTTCTTTGTGCTCTTTCTTTTTAATTGTTTTATTTATAAATTAGAGAGAGAGAGAGAGGGAGGGCAGTTAGGCACGATACGTTAATAAAATTATGGTACAAGAATAACTAGAACTTGACATGTGTGATGCATGGCTGTATATCGATTAACATTATAAAATTTACACATAATTAAGGGCTTAACTCCAACATGGATGTTATGGAAAGTTAAGTTCAGTTTTTTAATATTGTCCATCTCAATTTCTCATAATTACGTTATGGTTTATAACTAAACAAGATGATATTAGTTATTATTGAAGCTGGTTCAAGCTATGTATGTGAACGCTATTTGGGTAAAGTTAATAATACTGAGTAGCTACCTATATATCAATCATGTATAGACACGTATATATTTAATTAATAATGGCATGATTAGCCTTAATTAAGGATGGTTAAAACGTAACACCAAGAGTAGCTATATGTGAAACCCTAGAAAGAATGTCAAGCTAGCCAAAAAGGAATATAACCTAGAGAGAGAGAGAATCTTACAATTTCTGTAAGAAAGTTTATGATGAAAAAGAAAGAAGATAATAAAGTTATGAGAGGGTGACTGCATTAATATTGGTATGATCACAAGATCCAAGAATATTTAAAGAACGCTACAGTCACAACTTGTGGCTCACCAAACACCTCCCCATAAAGTTGCTACTCCCTTTATTAGTGGACCTATTTCGTTCTAGCAATAGTTATTTCATTGTATAAAATAATGATCATTCACCTCTTACATCACGCACACAGTGGATTATTGTTATTTTTGCTAAATGAATATGTGGTCTATGGTTCGAATCGTTTGGTGGTAATTTTTTATTTTTTTTGAAATCATCATTTTATAGTCAATTCATAGTGTTTCATCGAGATATATTTAATACGATGAATTTGGTTTATATAAAAATCATCTCTTAAATGTATGTTAATTAATTAAAAATCAATTTAGATTATTGAAAATTTTATATAATTTACAACTCTTATAATATACAAATATTAACATAAAAGGCTAATATGTATAAAGAGTATATATATATATATGTGTGTGTGTGTGTGATATTTTCAACTAACACGGTGTAAGCATATTTAATTATAACCAAACCATATACACATTATAGAAATTATTATTATAATTATTATCAAATACGTACACTTTATAGGAACACAGTCATGAACATATAATATTATTTCACTTTCATTTTGTTTGTGCATGTGTGAAGTTCGAAGATGTTGCTATCTTGAGTGCTCTAGTCATTTTCGAAGTCAAGCAGCGAACTGACTCTTATTAAAACTGTGAGCTTTATGAAGGTATATATAACGTTACTGTAGCATTTAACAGTGATACAGTAAATAGCATGCATTATTTTTGGACGGACCAAATATATATTTTTTCATATGAGAAAGTGCTTTGGGTGGCTTGTGTTTCAGATTGTGAATTTCAATATTTTTATGAGCCACTTTCCTCAGTTTGTTGCTATTCAAAGAGGAAAGCTTTCAACAAGTTTTGAACATCATTAACAGTTTGGTTGTTGGAGCATTTACAAAGCTAGAAATTAATGACGTCATATATCTCTAAAGGGATCAATTTTAAGGTAGATAAAATTGTGAAAAGAATCAAAATTTAATATTGGAAGTGGATTCAGTGCTTTTTTATTCTTCTTTCCCTTTTGCGAGTAATCCGCAACACCTCAACTTTGCACTCGTTTTTATCATATTCTTCTGACTTTTCAATATATATATATATATATAATAGACATGTATGAATTATTAAATTTTAAGCTTTTTTGTAATCAGTTATAGAGTTTGATAGCCATTTTTAGAAGAATAATAAATATTTGGTTATGAAATAATAATTTAGGAGCTTATTTATATGTGTATATCTTTTGAAAATGTAATGATACCCATGTTCAGAACTAATTTTGAGAATTGAAGCTTAAAAAAGAAGAATTGAAACTCCTTCGACTGTACCTAATTTTAAATATTTAATCATCCAAAAACTTTAATAGCTTATTAATTATTTAAAAAAATTAAAATGTTATAAACCGTAAATGAAACCATCTTATAGTATAAATTATTTCAAGTAACCTTAGTAACTATCTTAAGAGGGAATTTCGTAGGAAGACCTTTACTTTCCATGACTGACAATATATATAATTTAGTTTTTTTTTTATCTTTGTTATTAGAATTTCTCAAATCCCATCTCTTTCAAGTAAGTCAGTTTAAATTGTAAAAGTTATTTAAGGACTTGTGATATCTCAAAGTTAAAACTGATTCATCTTACTAAATGATAAATTATATATATATATATAGTTTCATTCAAATGCGAACTTAATGTTAATGCAGAACTAAGACCTAATATCTGCCGTTGGA
>JAYDZE010015429.1:0-10140 GCA_034509125.1 Monilaria moniliformis
ATGTATTATGTGAATTCTTGTGATATATTTGAATTATATGAATAATTGAGTTATATGGATATGTGTTGATGCAATTGATATGATTAATAATATATTATGTGACAAAAATAGATACATGATTTATATCAATGGCAATGGGACATTCGGGTCATATACAATGGTAATGCGACCTTCGGGTCATATACAATGGCAGTGGGACCTTCGGGTCATATATGTTATATTATACAATGGATACAATTGAAATCCCGGGAAGATGTCAGGCTTGATTGTCACAGAATAATAAAATAGATATAGAGGCATATGCATATGTATATGGAATTGTTTCTGATATTTATTTATTCTTGTTATACGTATTAATTAAAGAATATGTTGGTTGATTGTTTATGCGTATTGGTTAAAAAATATCTTTGTTTGTTTATATGATGTGAAATTTGAGGTAAGGTTTATATGCACTGGGTTGTGGCCATATAAACAACTAATATTTTTCAGGAATAGTTTAGAAGTGACATTTTGGTTAATGTGGGTTCGACGAACTCAACGCATCATCAGATTCGGCGGCTGATGCATTTTGGCAACCTTCTCATCCTCATCATTTTTGCATGTAGATAAATGTATATCATATCGAGTGGTGAGAGGGTCTAGAACTGATAAATGTTGGCTTTTGATATTGTATATGATATGAGTATTTTCGTATCAAAAATATGTTTACTTTCTTTTATTCATATTTGTTTAAGTATACGTCAGAAGGGTTGGGGCGTGTCATTACTAATTAAATTGAGTCACAATTTAATGTAAGCACAACTATATATTAATTTATACCACTATAGAAATTAATATTGGCTTACCCGTCCAAATCCAAATTACAGAAAATCTGGACTTCTTTTTTAATTAATTTATTTCTCGTGTTTAAGATTCTAATATCCATTAATTAATTTAACCCTGCTGATGGTTTTAATTAATTAATATATTTTACCAAGAGTGCTCCAATTCAAAATTCTTTATTTATTATACTTTGGAATACATTCCAAGCCAGTCGGGCTTCTGTATAATAAAACATTTTATTGAACTCCTCTTGGGATATTATCAACCCGGACTCTCCTGGGACACGATTCCGTGCAATAACAATCCTATCACCTCTTAGTCATTAATTACCACTGCCCAAGATATCAGGATACTTCGGCTACGAAAAGCCCGCACCTTTTGATAAATCAAAGCAGTGCATAATCAATAACGTATGCTCAATGTTATAAACAAAGATTAAGAAATAAATATCACCGAGACCTCATCTTTCAGTAATCAACAAGAAAGACATATCTCATGTGAATCCTTTCAGTAGTATACTACACCAGTGGCTTTTGTTTACCAAGGTTACTAAATGTTTCGGACTGACACTCCAACCTTTCGCGATAGATTATCTAAGTCTATCTAGGTTGTGAAATTTAGTTTTTCTTTTGCAAGAAACCGACTGAGAAACCTTTAGTGATATGTTGATCACCACTCAGTCTATTATATAAAAGACTTAGACATTTGCTTAATCATAATGAATTATAAGATAAACAATATGAAAAGCAAATCAATGTGACGAAACAATAATCTTCTCATAAATTAGGAAATAAGATTTTACAGGTACAATGCAGCTCAAAACTTGTTTTTCAGTATAAACCCTAACATAGTACACACATAGAGAGGAAGTATCATATTATTCGGGATATACTACGTAGAGGAGACATTGAGGTGACCAACATCGCATCAGAGGACAACCACGTTTAATCGTCATGTGGAAGCTATGGGAGTTAGATGTATCAAGCACCTAGACCTGCTTTCAGTATAAGTTGGAGAATAGGCAGTGTGTGTATACTCGAAAGCTTGTTTTTTAGTATAAGTGGGAGATTGTTAGGGTATATACTGAAAAGCAAGCTTTGAGTGGCTTTGTATTTGTAAAACCTTATTTCTTAATTTATGAGAAGATTATTGTTTTGTCACGTTGATTTTCTTTTCATATTGTTTATCTTATAATCCATTATGATTAAGCAAATGTGTCTAAGCCTTTTGCATTATAAACTGAGTGGTGATCATTTTATCACTTAATGTTCCTCAGTCGGTCTCTTGCAATAAAAAACTAATTTTCACAACCTAGATAGACTTAGACAATCTATCGCGAAACGTTGAAGTGTCAGTCCAAATGTTTACTAACCTTGGAAAACAAAAGACACTGGTGTGGTATAGCACTGAAAGGATTCACGAGAGATAAGTCTTTCTTGTTGATTACTGAAACACGAGGTCTCGGTGATTATTTATTTCTTAGTATTTGTATATAACAGTGAGCATACGTTATCTATTATGCACTACTTTGTTTTATAAAAACGTGCAGGCTTTTTGCAGCCCAAGAATCCTGATATCTTGGGCAATGGTAATTAATGACTAAGAGGTGCTAGGATTGTTATTGCACTGCATCGCGTCCTAGGAGACTTCGGGTTGATAATATCTCCAAGAGGAATTCAGTAAAATATTTTATTATACAGCCAGCTTCGAATTTATTACAAATTATAATAAATAAAGAATTTTGAACTAGAGCACTCTTGGTAAATGATATTAACTAATTAAAACCAGCAACAAGTTTAAATTAATTAATGGATATTAGAATCTTAAACATGATAAATAAATTAATTAAAAAGAAAGCCCAGATTTTCAGTAATTTGGATCTAGACGGGAAAACCAATATTAAGTTATATAGTGGTACAAATTAATTTTCTATTGGACTTATATTAAATTGAGACTCAATTTAATTAGTAAGAGCCCAATAGGGAGGCCCAGTCCAAATTTCCTTAGATTCCTAATTTGCCCTATCAAGACTCCATATATAGGATAAAGAAAGGAGAGAAAACAACTTAACTCAAACCTAGTTGTGATTTTCGAAAATCACTAGCACATACTCTTCATATTTTTCGAAAATCACTAGGGCTTATTCCTAGTTTTCACTTTGTTCTCTCCTTTTCTTTCATGTCCTTAGGTTTGATAGCTTTGTTCCACCACAATATTCAAACCTATGAGTAGAGAACGAATTAGAAGTTCTGAGGTTGAAATCATTTTCTACACGTGGAGAATGAGCGAGACAACGTCAAATCTTTGGAGATCTAAAAGGTAAAAACTCAAAAACCAACTAGAAAACATGTTTTAGGATTTAATTCTATAAATTGCATGTTCTATTTGCATTATATTAAAGTAGGATCATTTAAATTGGCTAAAAAACTTTTTTATATATTCCAAGTAGATTTCGGGTAAGGGATTCCTTTAATGGAATAATTAAAACCCCTATATGTATAGCACTGAAATGGATTATAGTGAGATTCGTACTTCTACGCTATTTAAATGAAGTACAAGGTCTCGGTGATTGTTTATTTCTTAATCTATATTGATTTATCAATAGGTGCAAGTTTTTCGTAACCCTAAGTAATTAATGATATCTTGGACAATTGTAGTCAATATCTAGCGGTGCTAGTATTATTAGTATATAGAATCGTGTCTGGAGAGACCCGAGCTGATATCCTCAAGAGGAGTTCGAAAAAGAAATTTATTATACAAATCTGCATAGTTGGAATTTATTCCAATATCATAAATAATGCTTTGAACTGTATCACTCTTGGATAAAGAGATTAATTAAATTAAACTAGCAGATGTTTTAATTAATTAATGAATATTGAAAATCTTAAACACGAGAAATAGTAAATTAAAAAGCAGACATATTCGTAATGTGGATCTGGATGGGTAGTGCAATATTAATCTTATAGCATAGTGAGTTAATACTAATGGCCTTAATTAAGTTGGACTCAATTTGAAGAATTAATCTCATTGGGAGGCCCAGTCTTAATCTTTCTTGGAATACATGACCTGGCCCATCATCCCTATATAGAGGGGTGAATAGGACGAAAATCAGAAGCCATGAGACACAAATTTTTGTCCCCTCCCCTTGTGTACAACACATTAGTTATTTTCTAGTCTCCACCTAGTGTATAGAGTTTGATGGGATATTGCCCACACGATATTCAAGCTATAGGATAGACAAAACTCAGAAGATCTCAACAGTGAATTGTTGTGGAGGAGTGGTAGGAGTTGCAAGCAATCTACAACACTAATCAGCAAGAAGAGTCTGCAAAACAATATAACAATTTGATCTTTAGGAGCTTGCCTAGGGATCTCTTTTACCTCTCTGTTGCCTGTCTAAATGCGTTCTAGTAGGAGAGTAATTAAATCAGAATATCATCATATGAGATCATCGGCAGTCGAGAGGATCCTTCACTGGAAAGCAGTAATGTTCCCCTAGCACATCCATCCAAGTTGTAAGAACGTACTCAGCAGTGCGCCTATTAAGTTCTGTCTGATGTTGGGGAGTAGGATCCGAGTCATACTCTATCTGAGCAATAGAAATAGTTTCATCTGCAGCTCGAAGCCAGTCGAAGATATTCTCAAACACCTCCTTTTTGTAGCCTTTGAGAAACCCTTTGACCCTCGCAAGCTTGAATTGGAAGTTGAGCATACCCTGGAACCCCATCTCTGCAGCCCAAACACGCGCAATCTCTGGCTCAAAGGTGTGATGTCGCACCTACATGTTCTGAAACCTAAAGGGGGTTTTGGAACTTGAATTGAAAACTGACACCTGATCAGAAGGGGAGCATGGTCAGAGGAAATCCTAGGCAAGTGAGTGACTCTGGTCGCTGCAAAGACCGATGTCCAAGACTCCCCCAGAAGCATCCAGTACAGCCGCTCAAGCCCAAGTGAAAATAGAACCATCAAATCCGGGATCCACTAGCTGACAGCCTGCAATGGCATCTGCAAGGTGCATCATCTCCTAATATCTGTCCGCCGATCCACGTTGTCTCTCCTCCTCCATGAGGAACAAATTGAAATCACCACCCACTAGCCAAGGACGGTTATCCATCGCAAAGAATGATCTCGAAGCCGATCCCACAAATTGTATCTGTCCACCCGATTGATTATGCTTCTCATACACCCACCGAGATGATAAGAGACATAGGGAAGATAGCTGCATCAATTTGAACATGCAGCACCTGCTCGATATTATGCAAAAAAGTGACCCCAAAGTCTTGGTGAGCAAAAATCCAAATCTTACCATTCACATTGTTGCCACCAAACTACAGGTCAAGCTTGCAACTTGTGTTTGCAACTTGTGCATTCTAGGGTTTAGCTTTTTATTCTTTCTTTTCTACCGTTATACATAGTTTCATTTCTCTCTTGCAACTTGCTATTTTAGAGGATGATTTTGATGTCTTCTTAAGTCTATCATTTAAGACATCAGCATTTGCCAAATAAGGAATACTTGTGTGTGTGGAGAGAAATAAAGTAATATCATAAAATAAAGAAAAAGAAGAAAAAGTAAAGTAATACTATGGAGAAATATGATTAATATTTATTAAGTTTTATTTAAAATTAATTAATTTCTAATTAAATTATATAAAATAATATTTAACATAAACTAACGTCCAATTTTCATTCCAATCGATATAATTATGACCGTCAAGTTTATCTCTGCAAGTGGATTGAAACACGACATTTCGTAAAACTGAGATTAAATTAACAAGCACATTGTTACACAACAATTTGTCGCATAATATATTAAAAACCTTAAAAAGAATATATGTGCAACGTCCTAAAGATTTGTTCACCCTTGTAAACTTTCCCATTTGATTCTGGTACATGTCGGTATTAACATGAAACTAAATTCTCAGTTAGATTTCGGAGAAGGAAGTAATGGTCTGAAAACCATGAATCTCTGGTAGCGGTTCATTTCCTGGTCGGATAGATATCATAACCTCCAAACCTACATTACAAGGCACATACATAAACAACTGAAAGTCAGTTTCTCGCTGCAAAAAATAGATATCGGTGTCAATATATGTCTCCCATGATATGTTAATAATTAGTCAACACTTCCTAATAGCATATTATCAGGTTGCAGTTGAATTTTGGAGAAAGGCAGAAAGCAAAAAAAATGAAATGAAGATGCTATTACCTGCTGCTTTTGCAGCTGTAGCTTCTTGATATACATCAGTGACAAATAAAATTGCTGATGGATCATCTACTCCAAGAGACTCCCTGATTTCCATGTAGCTTTTTGTTTCTCTTTTGTTCCTGCGAGTCGGTATGATATTCATGTCATAAGTGACAGGCTTAAAAGGAAATATTGATAAGAAACGCTCAATAGGATAACAGAGCTAACCCAATAGTAGTATCAAAAAATCCACACAAGTATTTTCTTAGGTCACCATAGTTTGTATTGCCAAAAATTAGCCTCTGTGCCAATCTGCTACCACTGGAATATATGTATACCTAATGGAAGAAAGTGTAAGAGAATGGTTGAACAGACCTTTCACTATGGAAAACATACTAGTATATATATTGATATATATTTTTGAACCTCTGTACCTGAATTTGGAATAAAGCTATTTAGTATCTACAACAAAAGAATCTCATAGAAACCAAATTCAAATCACCCTTCAGATGAATTATCCAGAAATAATTGGCTGTAATTCACACCTCAAGTCATAAGATGAACAAGAAAATCAACAGAATGGAACATGAAGTCTGTATCCCAGTTTCTGAATATATGAACGTATAAGTTTAGATGACGAGCTCAAGAAAAATACTTTTCTATACTATTCAGGTAGCTAGAAGGCTAGAAACTGCATAACATATATAGGAAGTAGCAACAGAACACCTTAATTCCCATAGCTTGCCACTTTTCTAGAGCTTCAGGTACATCATCGTATACGACTGCCTCTATCTCATTACTGCCAAACCCTGTTTTCCATATATGTCCCTGATAGATGTAGTTAAATTTTACAAGTTCCAGTGTTAAACATCACTCATTATGTTTCTGAGTATTGCTAAAAAAAGACAAAGAACTTTCATTTATTAGCCAAACCTGCAATTGCTTCAAGGAAGTAATTTTCCTATCAGCTTGTATCATAGCCTGCACGTTAGCAACTAAACTTGCAATTACCTCCTCTCTGTCTCCATCTGTGGGGATAGGAACTGCCCCAGCAACAGTCTTTTCAAGATCTTCTTGCACCTGCATGAAGAAAACACCAGTTGACGACGCCAGGAAGCTATGTAGCGTCTTTTACCAGAGAAACCAAAGGAAAAGTTTGTAACTCATTAAGTTGATTGGAAGCAAACAGATACATCATCTCATGTATCTTAAAAAATAATAGAATGGAAGTTAGCCCCAAAATTTGAACCCGTATTAAAATGACTTCCAACTGTTAGTAATAATGTTTGCTGTTTGCAGTACCACTAGTTCTTAACAAAAATCTCCCTACCTTGATTCTCTTTCAGACATGATACCCTTATAGGCCTTCAAACAAAATTAGCATCAGAATCTATTGCAACAGAATGGCAATGAAAGAGAGACAATGATACGATTGAGGAAGCAAGGGAAGAAGAGGAAGAAGTGTTCTCACAACAGGACTAAGCACAAGGCGAGAAGTTGCAAGTCGAGCAACAAGAAGTGGTGAGCTTAGCACAAGGAAGACCTCGACGTAAAATTGTTAAGCCAAGTCACTTTTATTGATGCCGCGCGTCAAGTGCCGATAGCTTGCGGATCTTTTAGAACTTATCATCTTTATCTTTAGATCAATTGTTTGAGTATTTTATTCTATGTTTGTTAGGATTTGATTTGTTTTAGGAGTGTGTAGTAGTAGGACTCTTTTGTAACTCTTATTTATGCTACCTTGATGCTAGATGGGTAGTAGGCAATACAATTCAATTTTCGTAGTTTTCTCTTGCGAAGCGCAAGGACGGGAGCTTTTCTCGAGCTCTATTTCGAGAATTCTTGTGACGTTTTAAGCAGAACGTTACATTGGTGCTTTCATTGAATCCTTATGGAGTCTGCATCCAGTGATTGGAAACAGAATTTCAACGCACTCAGTGCCCAGGTCGATGAATTCGTTCGGACGAGTTCGGAGTCACAACAGCAGTTGTGCCACTCTCAGGCTAATTTTCAGCAACAACTAGACGAGTTCATGGAGCTATTCAAATCTTCAACCACAGTACCGCCAATTCGTGAGGAACTCACTGCTCGCGGCCTATTCGTCCGTCTCGATGTTCCTCATTTTGATGGCGAGGACCCATACTCTTGGACTTTTAAGATTGAGGAGTATTTCTCTTATCATAATACTCCCGATGCTCAGCGGCTTAAGATCGTGGCTTTCCATCTCGACGGTAAGGCTTCCACTTGGTTTCAATGGTTAAAATCACAAGGCATGTTGTCTACCTGGGCTGATTTCCTATCACGTGTGCAGTCTAATTTTGGGGCATCCCAATTCGATGATGCAGAGGGGAATTTAGCGAAATTAACGCAGCAAGGTTCTGTACTTAACTACCAATCAGAATTTGAGTCGTTAATGGCCCGTGCCAAAGGTATATCCGAGGCTATTTTGATCTCATTCTATATCTCAGGTTTGAAAGCCTATGTGCGACGAGAGCTGCAGTTAAATCGTCCATCCACCTTGGATGAAACATTCGCGTTAGCTCGTGTTTTTGAAGGCAAATATTTGGCAAACCAGGCAGATCTCGTGTTTTATCGCGCAGCCATCCACGACCATTTTTTTTCCCTATGAGCAGCCAATTGCATCCTGCCACAACTGTAGGTGCTTCCTCTAGAGTGTCTATCCCAACTAGCTTTGGAAGTCGTCAGTTACCGAATTCCCCAACCCCTAACAGGGACTCCACCACTATCCCTGTTCGTAGTTTAACACAGGCTGAGTTGCGTTCCAAGCGCGAGAAATGATTGTGTTTCAATTGTGATCAACGATGGTCCGTCTCACATAAATGCAAAAATTCGGGTGCAGTGATGCTTCTAGCTGGAGATGAGGCTGACGATGTTGTCGACCAAGGTGATGCTAGCATCAACGTTGTGGAGTCCTTGGACAATGATGAGGTCATTTTGGGCGACGTCTCTAGTCTCCATTCATTATCCGGACAAGGTCAACCTCGTTCTCTTCGTCTTTCCGGTAAATTAAATAAACACATGTTTCAAGTTATGATTGATAATGGCAGTACTCATAACTTCATTACACCTTCTTTGGCTGAACGAATGCAAGTAGATATTACGCCTATTGATGGTTTTCGTGTGTACATTGGTAATGGGGATTCACTCATGTGTCGTCATAAATGCACCAGAGTTCCTATTGATCTGCAAGGCACTACTTTCGTCCTTGATTTATTCATTGTACCGATTAAGGGCCCTGATATCATCCTAGGTATTCAGTGGTTGCAGCAACTAGGGCGCGTCACCCATGATTATAGTCGGGCTTGCATGGAGTTCAAATGGCACGAAAAAAATGTTCTGTTCGCTGGAGATACATCTCTTAACTCTACCGAGGTCAGTTTTAAGTTGCTACAGACACTCAAACGAAGGGATAACATTGCAGAGTTTTTTGAAATTTATGTGTGTAGCGGCCCCGAAACGATCGTTCCCCCACCTACAATATCCACTTGGGATGGCGTTCCACAGTTCTTGCGTGGAGTCTTGGATGCGTTTAAGGAAGTCTTTACAGAGCCTCATGACCTCCCTCCTCGCCGCATGTTTGACCATCACATTCATCTGGAACCTGGCATTAAACCAATTAATGTCCGACCTTACCGCTATCCTTATTTTCAGAAAAATGAGATGGAGAAATTGGTGCTTGAAATGCTCAACCAGGGAATTATCCGCCCAAGTCAGAGTCCATTTTCATCTCCGGTGCTGTTGGTCAAGAAAAAAGATGGCTCCTACCGCTTTTGTGTTGACTACCGTGCTCTTAATGTAGTTACAATTAAAGATAAATTTCTCATTCCCACGGTAGATGAGTTGCTTGATGAATTGAGTCAATCGATCATTTTTTCGAAGCTTGACTTGCGTGCTGGGTACCATCAAATTCGGGTTCACGCTAAAGTTGTTTTCAAAACACCCTTTCGTACTCATGAGGGTCATTTTGAATTTTTTGTCATGCCGTTCGGCCTAAAGAATGCCCCATCCACGTTCAAGCAATAATGAATTATTATATTCGGGACTTTTTACGTCGCTTCGTGGTGGTATTTTTTGATGATATTCTTGTCTATAGCCCTTCAGAAGCTGTTCAT